>JANIJG010004285.1:0-33165 GCA_024611175.1 Megaceryle torquata | reverse complement strand
TGCAGCGAGTAAAGGGAGACCGGATGTCGAAGGAAGAGAAAAAAAAAAAAAAAAAGGCAGAAGTCCTTGCTCTTTGTATCTCGTTTACTCTATTTCTAAACAGCACCTATCATGTCTTTTCAGTTTGTCCAGAAATGCACCATAAATTAAGATAGCAGATGTTTATCAAATAGAATCGGTGTCCTCAATACCAACTCCACCTCAGTCACTCTCCTCACTTCACAAGTGCAAGGAGATATTAAACTAGTCAAGGGAATGGTTTCCTATGGACTGGCAAACCTATGCCACAGAAAATAGGAGTCTATTTCTCATATGCAGTGAGATTCCTAAGAGATTTGGAACCCTGGTTAAGTTTAGGCTGGAGGGAAGGGATGCCATCCAGAGGCACCTTCTCGGGCTTGAGAGGTGGACCTACAACAAACTCATGAAATTCAACAAGGCCAAATGCCAGGTCATGCGCCTGGGTCAGGGCAATCCCAAGCACAAATACAAGTTGTGCAGAGTATGGATAGAGAGCAGTCCTGAGGAGAAAGACTTGGGGGTGCTGGTTGATGAAAAGCTCAAGGGAAGCCAAATGCACGAGTGGAGCCCAGAAAGCCAACCGTATCCTGGGCTGCATCAAAAGAAGTGTGGACAGCATGTCAAGGGAAATGACACTCCCCCTCTTCTACTCTACTCTTATGAGATCCCACCTGGAATACCATGACCTCTACCACACCCCTACCTGTTGGAGCAGGTTGAGAAGAGGGCCACAAAGAGGCTGGAACATCTCTCCTACAAGGACAGGCTGAGAGACTTGGGGTTGTTCAGCCTGGAGAACAGAAGGTTCTGGGGAGACATTATTGTGGCCTTCCAGTATCTGAAGTGGGCCCCCAAGAAGGCTGGGGAGGGACTTCTTATAAGGGCTTGTAGTGATAAGACCAGGGATAATGGCTTCAAACTGGAAGAGGGTAGGTTTAGATTAGAAATTAGGAAGAAGTTCTTTACTATAAGGGTCTTGAGACACTGGAATAGGTTGCCGATGGATGCTCCATCACTGGATATGTCCAAAGAAGAGCCTGGAAAACAAGTATTATGGGAAACAGCTGAAGGAACTGGGGTTATTTAGCCTGAAGAAAGGAAGGCTGAGGGGAGACCTTATTGTTCTTACAACTACCTGAAAGGACATTGTGGAGAGGTAGGTGCTGGTCTCTTCTCACAAGTAACTAGGGACAGAACAAAAGGGAATAGCCTCAAGCTGCACCAGGGGAGGTATAAACTGGACACTATGATTTTTTCTTTCCCTTAAAAGGGTTGTCAGGTATTGGAACATGCTGCCCAGGGAGGTGGTTGAGTCATCATCCCTGAATGTGTTCAAAAGCTGTATACATGTGATGCTTGGGGATATGGCTTAGTGGTAGACTTGGTAAAATAGGGTTAATGGTTAGACTCAATTATCTTAAAGGTCTTTTCCAACCCTCACGATTTTATGATTCTAAGACTAGGTAGGAGGGGGCTTTAAGTAACCTGGTCTAGTGGGAGGTGTCCCTGCTCACGGCAGTGGAGTTGGAACTAGATGTCTCAGTTCCCTTACAACCCAAACCATTCTATGATTCTAGGTTAGTTAACTGAGCTCTTGGATACTTTGAATAACTTCAGCCATTCAAGACGAGGTCCAAGAGTCTAAACTACAATATCACTGCTTTAAACAGAAAACAGTAAAAGTCATTAGAACGATTCATCTCAGCCCTGACCTTTGAAACACAGACACTGTTCCATAACACTGCCAAAGAAATCGACAACTCTGCATTTACTACTTTTAATGATTTTTTAGAAACTAGAACTACGATGAGGCATCCAAGCAGAGTAACATTTGTGAACAAACACAAAACATTAACACACAGTGGTATTGGTTAGTGCCAAAGACAGTAAGTAACTTCAGTATGAAGGAAGCTTCACACTTCCACTACATATGCAAGAAGCAGCTTTGGGGTTTTCAACAACATTGCGAATAACTACCCTTAAAAGTCATTACATTTTATAAAAAGTAAGTATATCATGTTAAACAGGATTTTTTATTACGGCTAAATCTGGCTCTCGGACACTGCAACATCTTAAAAAAAAATCAAATCAGATGTCAGTAATGTAGAAAAACTGCTAGTAACCCCCCTGGATTTTTAACAAAAATCAGAGACAGAGAGCAAATTTCAAAAAACCTAGGAAAATGTTAAGCTAAGCAACATATTTGTGACAGTTCAAAGAAAAAAATAACAGAAAGAAACAGATCCGGGACACTATGTGCATTTAGAAAGGTTAAAAAAACCCCACTCTTCAGAAGAGGCCTACTTATAAAATGTGACACTAAAAATCTTCTTGCATATATCATGGTATTACTTAGAGGAAAAGTATTTATATGCTGCTGAGAACTGTCTTTACATGACGGATGCTTACCACAGTGCCCAAACCTGCTGTTATCAATCACTCACAAGCAAAGTGCAGGAACAATTACCTCAAGCAAAGTTCTGGATACTGGTTTTTTGTGGTGTTTTTTTTGTTGTTGTTTGTTTGTTTTTGGTTGGTTGGTTTTGGTTTTGTTCCAGAACAGTATAGATAGCAGCAAATACTCTCAGTTGGCCTTGGCCCTATGAATGCTGCACTAACATTCCTTCTCCAATTTATAGTGCCAGTCCCATAAGCAAAACTATTGCTTGACTAACAAAGGCAATTTCTCCTAAGTAGTGACTACACAAGATCAGGCCATACACATCATACAGTGGAAAGGAAAAACTATGTTCATTATAAGGAATTGTCCAGAGTACTAGGAAAAAAAAATCAAATATGGATACCTGTCCTCAATATCATTGAAGTTCTGCATCCTTCAGTGATGAATTTTGAAGAAAGTAAAAATAAAGCATTTTGTATCACCCATCTTATATGCATATTATCACAACAGGTGTCACCACATGCTAATAGTGCTCTCTGAAACATTTCTGAGGAAGCTGATAGGAGATTCTAGATTTCCAAGAGTTATATATCCTATAATTTTTATATATGTGTAATACTAGTGATGATCTGACTTACAGCTTGTATGAAATAATATAATAATATATCTAAATTCTACTCAATCTAATAATGAAATACAGAAAGATTTACCATCTCATTTACATATTTTTTGTACTGATACATTGTTTTAGATATGAAATAGAAAACTATTCACTTTCTAATCCAGTTGTAAATGACTGGTTGATTAACTTTCTTTCAGGAACTATAAAATCACTGTAACATTACTAAGCTATCCAAGAGTGTCATGAATGAAACAGTATCATATTTTAATGAGATAATAACAGTTTAATAAAATCATCTGGAGATAATAGCATACAAATTCTCACAATGTTAAGAAATATTTGACATGCATTTAATAAATGGTTTTACAAAATGCAAAAATTTATTTTTCAAGGTAAGAAACATTTCTACAACAGTCGTGCTGTTTTTAATATCTTGTTAATTAAAGCATATAAAATGATTAATGTATCTGTGAATCATTTTGTTTAGTTTACATGCATGAGGTTGATAGAGATACTGAATACCGTTTTTTAAAAGCTATTGTACATTTTGATGGCTCAAAGAATCAAGCTCTTCTGGTTTGGTTTTTTTTTTGTGGGATTTGTTTGTTTGTTTTTTGTTTGTTTGTTTTTTGTGGGCTTTTTAGGTTTTTTTTTTTTCAGTATGTACCAAAGCACATACCTTTCAAAGCAGTACTTACCACAACATAAATTTTTCCACCCATTTTTGCACCTCTCACACCTCTTTTTCTCCCCTTGAACTCCCACTTTTAAGTTAATATCCATTAACTGGAGCTTCTACTATTCAGTAATGCCCCAGAGAGATCACTGTCAGGTAAGAATAACTCAATTGTATCTACCCTTTATTTAACCAAATAAGAAAAAATAATTGATAAATAAGACAAAGCCTTTCAAATGATAACACAGAGCATCATGTCTGGAAATTTAGTTCAGCCCCAAAATGCACTTTATAGCAGAAAGAATGTACAATATCATGATCCGTTAGTACTCATGTGTACATGGATGCCTCCCATTACGCACCTCAGGGAGCAAACCTCCTAAAGTAGGTAGGGTCTGTTGGAAAAAGAGAATGTTAAGTTGAAACATTGAATAGCTGGGATGGCAAGGTGCATAGAGGGAGCACTCACAAGGAACATTACCTTGCAGCAGTTACACTTAACAACAAACAGACACGGTGCTTTTTTACACATTTGCACAACTGTACTCCCTCAATGTTTTGGCTGTCATTTTATAAAATTTATATTTTGGGAAGTATGCTAAAAATATTAGAAAAACTGAGGACTTTCTTCTTTAGAATTGTAAAAAAATGTTACTTGGTACCTGGAGAGTAGTATTTTTATTTTATCCTCATCCAAAGTGAGGAACCTTATTTAGAAAGCTTTCTTCTACTACAATTGACAAGCTAGAAGATATTCATCCTCAAAAAGTAATTCTACTCTTTCTTTATAGAGAGGTACATTTTTTTCCTTTATACAAAACACTAACATTTAGAAATATCATACTCTATCATAGCTGTTATAAGAAAACAGATGAATAGTAACTAATGGCTTACAGAATATTTATCTCTTTACATTTTAACTGCTGTACACACAATCCATGTCAATGTAACAAAAATTACTTTTGCTTACCTTGTCTCTTAATCACTAAGTGCATGTTTACTTTTCTGGATTATTTTGGATGCAGCTGAGAATATTGATAATTTATTTTACACAGTACTCAACACTTTATTGGTTAATACCATTACACAATTTGTGAAGTAACTACTGAAAATTTGAGATTACTTCGGTATGTTAATTACTTCTTTGATACTATATGCCTTCAGATGAGGCATATACCCTAAAAAACAACTTGGGAATATGGGTGCATAAGGAAAGAACCAAATTCTATGTTAATACACATAAACAGAAACAGTTATTAAAACAAAACAACACAACAAAACCAACTTATTTTAGAACGCTGAAATTTGAAAGATATTCATCAGGGGAATTTGGTCATAGATCAGATGGAATGCAAGGAATACCATGGAAAGGTATCCTCAAAAGTTTGCAGGATGAAGGCCATGGAAGTTTAAATATGTGACTTGAATATCAAAGTGATACTTTGGGTTCTTTTAAGGAACTTGGAGGAAGGTCTTTAGAGCTATTTTGTTTAATGACAGATAAATCTTCAAGGGATGCAAAAACTGTGCTTTTCTTTGCAATGAAATATTAGAATAGGTACTCCTATGCTGTCATTTTGTAAACCTATGTGGTATTCAAGACTCTGCTTACAAAAATTCCATTCCATGCAGTTTCTATCCATAGTTACACAATAAAAAAAAGAGCATCAAAGCTTCAAACACCCTGACAACTACAAAAAACCCACCACCTCTACTCCAAAACCCCGGGGAGTAATCTATCTGTAATATCTGTTAGATAACACATCCAACTAAGTATGATTTAGATGACTTAAAATATTTTGAAAATTTACTTTATAAAATCTTCTCCACATTTCCATCTCTAAGCCTGTGCAGATACTAATCAGAAGGGACAATGTTAGGACACCTTATCATACTGCCTTGAAAGCTCACAGAGATGTAGCACAATATGCAGCTCTCCATCTATCAGTTGAAGCTAAAACTCATCCTATGGACAAGATTAATGACCAATTCACTAACAGTGAGCTATACGTAGCCATATTATAAAGGAAAGGTAAGGCTTCTAGTTTGTCTGAGAGCTGTCTTGATAAAAACATTTGCAGCTAAGAAAAAAATTTGAAAATCACATGTCAATCAGAAGGAGATATTTTGTCACCCATAATACTAGCAGCCAAAATTTGTGGAAAAAAGACAAGGCTGGGATGGAGGCAATGTCATTTAAAAATACTTTACAAAATAGGTGTTGACCACAAGACTGTTCTGAACAAGGAATCTCTACATCGTAACTTCATATATATACTTTGTATTGCTTGTTTAATATGTCTTAATAAAGATGTCAAGAATTCCTCATCAAAATCACAATCAAATATTTCTCATTTAGCATGTTTACCTTAGTTCATTTAGTTGGCTGAAGATAACTTGCCTTACATCTTGCACCCATTCAATATACGCATCAACATGGAGCAACAGTAGGGCTCAGGACTTTTAATTTAGTTTACAACCTAAAATGAACTTGGGCTATAGCAGGCAATTAGATGCACTGTCCAGGAAAGACAAAGGAGTTGGAAAAGAATTTTGAAAATAAAGTATGCTGAACTCCAACTGGAAAGCGGATGTAAAAAATAAACTTAGGGACAGACAGTAGTGATGAGTTGTGGGCAGGCAACTAGATATAACTTAAAATGATTGAATGTCTGCCATTTCAGTTTATCAGCATCTTATTATTTTAACATTGAACTGTGTTTGCCGAACAGATAATTAGTTAGGAAGATACATTTTCCTCCAGGGCAATTATTAATTTCCTTCTGACTTCAAAGAAATGAAAAAGCTCTTAGTGTAGATAAGCACACCATTATATTTCAAGTCTGGTTTAGATTCTCAGAGAACTGAATCTCCAATATGATATGTAATTGAAGAGGAAAAAAAAGTGTGCTGTTTTTGTTTTTATATGTTTCAATTCCTATGTCATTACTTAAAATTCAACAAACAGATTGAAATTCTGTGTTGTCCCCCCCCACCAAGCATATCTATAAAAGTAACTGTGGTTTTTTTGTAGTATATTTTTTTCAGAAACTCAGAATAAGGCTAATAACTTCAAAGGATGGCATTGCCCATAAAGATGCTTACACACTGCACTGACTTCCTGCACTGCATATTGAGCTTGGATTCAACTGAGTTAAAACTGATCTCTACTACAATAAATACAAAAGAATAATTTTAGGATTAAAAACTGGAAAAGGGATTAAGAAAGCTTGTTCTTCAGTCTGCAACTGCTAATTTTCTTTCTCTACATTTTTGTTTTACTATGTGAGTAATATTTACCTACATCACAGGAGAATAGTATTAGTAAAACATATTATCAGACATGGCTCAATAGCTTTGGGTTTTTTTCCATGTTGTAATTCTAACACAGACATTAGCTTATACTAGATAGTCTCTGTAAATACTGATAATCAAAGAAAATTTTTGTACGAGATCTTCAACTTTTTTCAGTTTTGAAAGCATCAACATACTTGCTATTTTTACACAAAGGTTTGAATCTACAGAAAATAGTGCATATTGTTGAGTTGCACAAGGCACATTTCTTAGCTAAAACATTTGTAACCTGCTGTTTATATTGTTTTACGTGCCTAAATAAAACTAGTCATAAACAAAAGATTTTTCAGCATTTATGTTACTATACAATAAGGTGCCAAACCAACCCAAACACAAATCAGGTAGATGTGTTTCTTCCATTAAAATATATAGTCATTTATATTTTAAAATAAGAGGTCAAGTGTGTTTTACTTTATATAAACCTAATATAAAATACCATCCTAACAAATTTACTCCATGATTTATAAATAATCTATATAGATTTTATATACACTGAATTATCTCTAAATATATTCTATATTTATATAAATAGAATTTATGCTTAAATGATTTTGTCCTAAGAAGTTATGAGAATCTTCACAGAAAGAAAAAGTGAGTTGTTCCAAAGTGTTTTTCATGAACAGTTAGTTCCAGAATGATGAACAATGAAGTTGAAAATCAAATACAATAAAGCATATCCAATTTAAAAATTTGTTTCTTTCACTACTTGCCTTCCATATTGTACCAGACCTTCCCTCTTTAAAATAAATTGTTTACTAGGGAGACAGTAATGCTTTCACTGTAATCAGGGTACCTTATGTTTTACAATTTATTCCATAATTTTCTTTTTTTTCAAGATTAACAGTTTTAATTATATTTTTCAAAACCCGTGTTAGAAATTAAGTAAAAATATAATTCATTGTAAAACTGACATAAACACCAGGAGAATCAAAACCATCATACATTGTGAAATAAATTTATTAAATAGTAGGCTTTTATAGGTTGACATGTCATTACCCAAGCCTGTATTTATTTTAGTGGGAAACAGAAAACTCCAATTACTTTTCTACAATCATAAATACAAATTAGAACATCAACTGTGTTCTTCAATAAATGGAGCAAAGAAAAGGAAGGCATGAAATCGAGAAGCCAAAATGCATGTTGGTATTTTTCCCTTTCTTTCTTATAAAGGGGCGTGGGGTGAGGTGTATCATAAAGAGAGACCAATCTTTTTTTCCTCACTTACTCATCTCATTCCAATACCCAGCTTTTAACCTGGTTACAATCTAATTCTGTACTCTTAGTAGGCTAGGATTCAATTGAGTTAAAGATTTTTAAACTCACTGCCAGTCAACCTTATCATGAACTTTCATTATGTGTATGTAATTAATTGGGTCCAATGAACAATATCAGCACTGAGTTATAGACTTTTTCCCCCCACCATATAATTAGAATATAATTACCCACAGGATATCAGAATGATGCAAAACCTTTCCTCTAAATGTGCCCTCATTAGGAAACAAGTCTCAATGTACATTTATTCAATCAGTATGAATTAATTAAAACGTTACCGAAATAAAAGAGAGTAACATTAAAGTGTATCTGACATCTATTAAAAGACTATCACTTGAGATCTGCACACACAGTTTATAACAAAACTCATTTAACTTGAACAAAAATCTTCACTGTACAACAAGCCTTATATATGGTAAACAGAAAAGTAAAGAGGACCAGTTTTAAAGTTGACAGACTACAGTTTACTAAAACACTTAAAAGCACTGCAGTGAGATATGAAAAATCTTTATATGGCATTGAATATAGACAGACATGTGATTCTTTCATGATATACGCAGTATCAAACTGCGTGAGTTTCCCCGTGGTTTTAGGAATAACATTTGACCAAGTCCATTTTATGCAGTTTTGAAGATGGGAGCCACCTTAATTAACTTCAATCAGCCATCTGACTTCCAGAGTACCAGGCATTTGGGTTCTCTCTCCAGCCATTAAAAGAAGGGACAGTATGAGAAGATCATGCCAGTCACTCTACTTTAGAAGAATCTCTCTCGTGTCTAAAGAGACCCTGAATGAATAATTTAGAACAGTCACCTGAGCTGAGATGGTTATGTTTAGGGGAAGAGAAATGTCACCCTTTCTGATATTACAATCGGGACAGGTAGTTTTTGTATTTATTCTTCACAGCTGCAGCAGTGATTTGGACATCAGTGGATACCTAGGAAATGGAAAACCTGAGATGATATGGGTGGGCTAGAACAATAACTTGCAGCTGAGACACCAGTTTGGTAGCTCTGGCTTAATATAATACATGGTGCTGTGAAATGCAATTTATGGAAAATTTCTCTTTATCTCTGTAGAAAGAGTTGAGGCTGGACTTCACAAGAAGTGAAGAAATAAGACATGCTGAATGAAAAAGTTATAAATATGAATGTCCTTAGTTCTGCAAAACAGAAACGATGAGAAGGGATTTAACCTGTACTGAAGAAAAACTCACAGGAAGGTGTCTCAGTCTGAGATGAACTCTGACAGTTTTCTGGAAGAAGTCTCAACTTTCAAAGTTACAGATGGAAGGGAGGACCAAAACTTTTGGGAGATCAAAGATAGAAGATTTTTCACCTTTCTATTTTCCCACAACTTCTAAAACTTATTCCACAGGAGAAGGAAATATATTCTTCTCTGATACCTCATAATACTCAAGAATAAACCTGGTACAGAAAGCACTGTGGTTATCTGCTTTTCTTTATCTTCCACACATAGGTTGCATTGCAAGAATATTATTACTCAGCTGATGACTGATGGTGTCGTAGGTGAAAAACCCTTCCATTGTCAGGTATATCAGATTTCATATGTCTGAACACATCATTTCTATTAACAGACACACCTTCTATTGTATCTTTATACAATATTCATGTGGATATATTCACTGGTTTTGTCATTACTGAGAGTGCTGGTTTCACATACACTGAAGCATTATGTTTCTCAGTAGGAATCCCCGTAACAAGAAACAGGAGAAAATAATTAAAAAATTACTAAAATAAATAATATGTACACTGTAATAAATAATTTCTAGGAGTAATTACTATTGGCTAGATAACTGCTATATTGTTTGTAATGTATGTATACTCAGGATTATAAGGTTTTTTTGGAAGAGACAACTAGATGAACATGTATACCATGAAATTATAAATTTACCATTAAATGACAGTACAATATATTTTCCATTCCTAACTATATACATTGTGAAATACATGTTTTATGTTACATTATTAGTACGTAATACTGAAATATGTTTCTGATATAGGAAAACTTATTTACTTCTGCATATGCCTTCAAAATTTGCAGATAAAACAAATGTATTCAAGGGTCATTTGACTCTAGAGTGGTTTTATATAACCTCTAAACAACTTAACTGAAGTCAAATTGTGGATTGAAAACCTTAATTCCTCTATCCCTCTTCCTCTCCTGAGGAGAAAATGGAGTTACGCAAATGTAATTGAAGCTGAAATTTCATGCTGGGGCTTTTTTCAGTTTATAAGAATGGCAAACAATAAATAATAATACATGGAAAACAGTCCAATAACAAAATCTTAATTTCTACATGTTACCTTTTAAAGTATGACCTAAAATCCTGAAAATTAAGTAACATAATGCAGAATGTAATAACCAAACAAACTTAAAGTAATTTTTTTTTTTTATTATTATTCAGAACCTTTCCAGGTAATATCAAAATATTATTTACAGCCAAACTACAGAACTAGTCTTATGACTTGTAAAAAATAGAAATACTAAAGCCAGCTTTCCATTGCTTTACCTTCTCTGCCAGCAATGGAATAGTCTCAGTAAAGGGCAAAAGTCTAGTATCCATCCCTTAGCAGATTTATAAGCAAACAGCCAAATAGATTAATCAGAAAATACATAATTTACAATAGGCATGAATATTATTCTTAGTAATCTGAAATACATTTAAGATTAGAAGGTATATTGTCTTAGTTTTCCTCCCTGCAGCAAATCATTCTTTCTTAAGTTCAAGCAATTCTTACCCTTATAAAATATATTTAAAGTAAGAGGACTACAAGTCTATTCTGTAATGAATACGATGATGCTATGGCTTTCATCAGCATAAACTATCCAATTTAATATATGAATACATAAGTTAATTCCAAAGCTCTTTTTTAATGATAAAATGGTCAGCTCTTTTCTATACAACCTACACACAGCATTCATTTTTATTTTCATTGAGTTATTGTTTTTGTGGACAGAGAAATTTACTGTCCAAGACTGCAGAATAATATATACCATAATGTTGATGCATAGCTTACTGCAAGACCAGTGTCATCATTTTAGGTAACCTCCGGCTTAGATCAGAGACCTCAGCATTGCAGATATACAATATGCATCCCAAGCGAAAACTGTCCATAAGAATAACTTCATTATTCTGGGAAGTTGGATCTATAAAAGATGTAAAATGTAGAAGTGTTCTGCCTATACAGTTTCTGGTAAGTACAGTCTGAGTAAGTGACTCAGGTTTTAACCTGAGTCAGCTTCAGTTATAATATCCCCTACAGAAAGTTCACTCTCACTTGAAGAAAAATGCAACATGCAGAGGATAAAGCATGCTTGTGCCTTCAAAGAGTAGTTTAGCCCTTGTATTTAAGGTTCACACAGTTCTGTGTATTTAACAAATACTCTGGCAGTCAATCCCACCATCATTTTAGCTGTTGCCTAGGACAGAAGATTACATCTGGAATAAACATATGTACAACTCACCAATACTACTGGGCAGATTGATGTGGGTGGTAAAATATGGTCCTTCAAAGGTCCACAGTCACATTCAGGTTTTAGATGTGAAGCACATTTGTTATGCAACTACAGGAAGACAGAAAATGAAGATTCAACTTACACATTTTACAACTACAGTCTAAGAAAATGGGCATCCTAGAATGGGGTGAATTTAACTTATCTAATTATTACTGGAGTACTACAAGAAAATAAAACACTGCAATGGAAAGCATCTTAGATTGACAAAATCCATTCATTTATTTTGAAGCAAAAAAACAGTCAATCAAAATATTTTCCAGTTGGGAAACTGCACGTGTGGTCCAGCACACAAAATGATAACATTGCATGGTAGTATAGTAACATCAGCAAAGTGATATTGGTAATCAAAACCTTCATTTCAGAAGACAGCTTCTTGCACTGAGCCAGGAATTTCTACTAGTAGTAAGCAATCTGAGGTAAATCAATACTCAGGCTTTCACTGACTGCTGAGGAACCTGAATTATTGTCCTTTTTCTACTTTATTCTCAGCATTTATCCAGTTTTACTGAAAGCAATGAAAAGATTTCTACTCTGAAATCATCGGAAGACTATCTTCAGGTCTGCTGACTGTAAAAGCATTGGCTTATTTCTGTATTGTTAAAAAGGTAGAAGGGAAAAATGTGCATATAACATCAACATAAAATGCCAACAAGTAATGATATATTTATAGAAATATTTGACATTAGAAATCAAGAGTTCCTGTTGATATTTTAGGATTTAATTCAAATGTCTCTAAATAGAGTATTTCAATATATATATTCAGCTACACAGTACAAAGGCACATTTGTGTGTCTGGATCATGCACAGTATTCATACTTAAATGGTATACTTCACAATATTATTAGAGATAGCCACAATAAAATATAACTTCATATTGTGAAATATGGTGAAAGCTTATTAATTTGGACTTGATGTCTTTTCAACCTAATGATTCTATGATTCTGTTTCTGCATTAATAAGAATAATAAACTGTATATATATATAGCTGAATAATAACCTGTATTTCCAAAAAAGAGGAGTATTTTATTATTTCAGAAGATATATATATTTGCATTAAGGAAAAATAATCAGGATAATAAATATCAGAAATTTTGAAGTAAAAATCTCACTTAACAAGTGATTATACTAGTATAATAGGTAGCATACAGCATTAGTTCAACAGGTTCAATAGCTGTTATAAAATCTTTAATGCACATTTTTCCAATGACTATATAATTTTTCATTAGATGATTTAGCCATGTCAGTATGAACTCTATTAAAATTACAATGAAATCGTACCAGTTGCTGATGTATAAACTTTACTGGTTTTACAGTCTTCATAAACTTATCTTGTATAGTTAAAGTTGACATAACTTTTCTGTATTTTGAACCAAATGGCAACTAATATTAGCCTTGTCCGTATTAATTTATACTCCAAAGTTACCTTTTCAGGCAGTTACTTAGCAACAAAAAATAAAAGTCTAATGAGTTTCGATTTGCTCTGAGTATTAAAGCCTTATTGTGAGGGTACTTTGGTAGCCCTGTAATCTAAATCTTTTGTCACGTTAATTCTCTGCCTCAGTGGTAAGGCTACTTGTACCATAATTAATGCACACCAGGCCATGTTACATCAAATAAAAGTATCTTCACACATTCAGTGGTAATTAGCAGCTTTGCTACTTGATAGCATGCAAACTTATCTAGGAAAAAAAAATAGCTTAATCTCCTTATTAGACTTTGCTGATCTTTGACAACAGAACTGGCATAGAGCAGAAAACAGAAATCACAGAAGATACGTAGCTTTAATGAAAATAGCTCTGTGACACAATGAAATAAAATAATACACATCTCTTCTGAAAAAAAACCCACATATTTTAAATATATTTCCCCAAAATTCTCTTACCCCAAACCTAGTTCCTCTAGAATATTACCTCCCTCACAACCAGATGTCTGAAAAGTAGGAAAAAATGTATTCTCTGGAGAGAAAATGAGGAAAGAGCAGTTTCAACATTGTGGTAGAGAACTACAGAGTATATGGAAAAGGGAATCAAGGTCCTGGCTGAGAGCTCAGTATAACAAGCCTCCTGAAAAACACCTCTAAATTTCAAGATTTGATTCAGTTATTTGACATTAGAAGTGATCCTATTAAGTTTTAAGAAGGAGAGATATTTAAAATACATGAAAGAGGCTCAGAATTAGTTGTGTAATAACTAGCATCCTCTTCCATTACCAAAATGTCAGCAACAAGCCCTAAATGTGGTGGTGTACAAGTTGAAAACATATGAAAGATCTGATGATAATTACATAACTTCAGAATATCCAATCAAAAATCATGCATCTGTTAGAAATTTAAAACACTTTTTTCAGTTATGAAGTTATTACTTTTAGCAAATAAAGCATTGCAATAGCATACATATAATACACATAATTACAAGAAAAGTGAATAAGAGATTGAAAAACAAATAATTTGCAGTATTTTTAAAACTTATTTAAACACTTCACTTATGTATCTAATTTACACCTGAAGCCATAAAAATAAATACAAAATAAAAATATTAAGAATGTTATTCTGAAAATAGAACATGACTCTTACAGAAAATAAAAATCTATAAATTACTGGTGGAAATACAATTGCAAAATTGTAAACATCAGTACCAATATTTTCAATTTTTGTCTGTAAAAAAACATAAGCTCATTTTTAATTGCTATTGATATTTATGCATTTAAATATGCACACAAGCGGCTAAGATATTTTCAGAAGAATTTAGCTTCTTCCTTCACAGTGATTTCAATGATAAATCATTCCTCAGTATTTCCTCAGTATCAGTTCTTATAGAAGTCCTGTACATCTTGATATATATCTTCAAGAAATAAAAGGCCTTTACAAGTCTGGTCCAGATTTACATGAAATAATGGGAAAACAATTTTTCTGAAGAGCTAAAGAATGTGCAACTTCCTTTGACTTGAAGAGGTTCCCTTACATAGTATGTATTTCTTGAATGACATACACATATTACACAGATGTAACCACTTCTATATCTAGAATGGAATATTCTTATTTATCTATCTAAACACAGATAGCCATTGCCTAAATTTAATTATTCACATGAAATAAAAAAAATTTGGATTGGGAGTTTTACTCTCTACATAAATTATCCATTTTGACAGCAATCTGGACTACATATTTGCTTTCTTCTAAAATATTGGGTTTTAAGTAATCACAACAGCTTATCATTGAAAGTATCCTGGACCTAGTTTCCTTCATAATGTTTCATATTTTATATTCTTGAATTAAGAAAATATGTCATAAAACATCCAAACTTGTATGTTGAAAACAAACATTCACTAATGCCTCAGTCTCATATTATTATTTTAAACACTGAACAAACAACTGCTGTTCCACAACAATAAGAATAATAATGGTATCAGCAAAAAAGCAGAAACCCTAGAAGGCTGAATCTCTCCCCATTTAGATTTAAATCCTGCCCTGGCCAGTAAAAGAAATACTGGCATTGCTCCTTCTAGCATGAAGTTCTCACTTATAAGTGCAGTGTTCCTTGAATGTCATTAGTTCCAGATATTGGTTCCTGCTGAATAAGGAGCACACAAAAGTTGTGTACTAGTGCACAGATTAGTATATTATCAAGATGTCTCTGCTATTATTCCCAGACGCTTGAAATCACTGTATCCTACTCAGATGTCCTCAGTTTCATTTGCCTGTAAGTACACCACAAATTAGGATTTTTGCCCTAGTGTCATAGTGACCTTGATTTTCCTTCATACTGAAAACTCCTTTATAAGCTTTCTGTAATGTAGAAGGGGAATTTAGCTCTTCAGAGTGACGTATCATCTCCATTTGTCTATTTTCCTGAAGCGGAGTACACCTTTAAGCTTATTTACCTACGAAAATTAAGGACTCCTATGAATGTTCTGCATATATCATTTCTTAAAGACACACTATCCATTCTTGATGACAAAACTGAATGAGAATTTTCGAATTATGTAGCTGTAAAAAAAATACACAGATTTTTTTCTCTCTAAAGTTTTCCTGTAGTATACTCACCGTGATCTGACACCAAACACAATGAAGTCCAGTCAAGCCTTGGTAACATTTTATAGTTTTGTGACACTTATCACATTTTGTTGGACAATTTCCTTCTACCCAGAAATGATGCATCACCTGCAAGAGAAAAGTGTGAACATACATAGAGTTACTAAATTAACAGGTACATGGCATAGTTAATGGTACCCCAAACTTACATCAGTATTCTTTTTGGACTTCACATATGTTTTGATGCAAGATGCAGGAGCTCTTGAGACACAACGTTCATGGACGGTATATTTGCAAACTGAAAAAAAGAAACACATTAAAATGATGCTTGAGGTAATGGTGTTTCTGACTACATTTTTATGAAACAAATAATGTTACCAGCATGCCACCTCTACCTAATCAATCCAATCAGTCAATGAAAACTCAAACTAGACTGTTTTTTCCCTGAAATACAAAAGGCCAATTAGAACAGGAAATACTATGCAAGTTAGAAATTCAAGAATGCACTATCATTGCATAACAGGAAATGCTTAATTAAATCAGAACTCACTATTTGTTTTGGTTTTTTTCACAATAATTCCCAAATGACAAAAATATTAAAGACAAACTGATGACTGCCAAATGGTTTGGTATGATTTGCTAGTAGAAAGAAATCTGTATTTTAAAAACTATAGGCATAAGAGCTGACAAACACAAAAATAAAAGCCAAAGAATTTATGTTGTTCCTTCTATTGATTTATAAATCTTAAATGGCTGATGAGCCTATTTTTCATATACCAATTGTTTTCATGCTTTCCATGCAATCATCCCAACTTTTAACTCTTATTTTCCCCAATACAAACTCCTGAGAAGCCTTTTTTTGCCCTCATTACATAAACCACCAGTTTTATGTAACTGCTATTGTTGACCACATCTATAATGATCACCCTAGCTGCATTTCAAAAACGTGCAAATGTCAGGGCACAATGCAAAGTTCTCCTGACTTCAACTATAAAACTGTGTCTAGATGAAGAAATAATGCTACACCTTATACCTGCATTCAAAAGTCAACTATTAAAAACTGAGAATTAATATCTCCCTGCATGGTATATGTCTCATGCTTTTGACCTCGAGAGCAATTAAGCACAAAGTACTTCTAAACACCTTGCTTGCACCTATTACACAAACCCAGTGGGAGGTGCAGCCATTAATCAGACAAACTGCAGGGAGTAACATTGTTGATTGGACCATGGAGGGATGGTGAGGCCCCCTGCAGCTTCCTTTTTTTTTTTTTTTTTTTTCCTCCCACACAATCTAAAATGCAAATAACGAAATCTACAGCAATGCTCTGAAAATATAATGGAGAAAAAGCTAAGACAGGGAAATAGTATTCTGTAAGTAGACTCATTTCCCTTGCTGCATGAAGTAACTGAAAGGAGCCTGCAGATGATCTTCAGATACCAAATAAATGCAAAAAAACCCCCCAAATTTTAAAGAGATACACTGCAGCAGAGAAAATGACAGCTCTTGTAAGACTGTTTTTTGGAGGCAGTTTACTTTATATGTATTTCTGATAACTACTGAAGAAATGATCTACATTATTTGCTCAATAGAATTTTCTCCTTCAAACATATATGGTTATATTTCTTCACAAAGATTAAGTATACATCAATCTGATATAAAAGAATATTAAAGAATGCAACATTGCAAGATCTAATAGTAATTTCAGCATTTTATGTATATATTCCAGTTACTGTCATCAGCATTCATTAAGCTGAAGTTATGCAATTGCTATTTATTTGAAGTTTAACTAATGCATCTGTCTCATTCCATAGTATTGTGAATGAAATTATATGATTTCAAAATGCAAACATGGAAAATTTACAGCTGAATTATGTTTTGAAGACATCTGTGGCCCACAGAGGAGAAAGAAATGGTCCATTTCAAAACCCTCATTCATTCAGACTAATCTCAAAACAATAAAACTGTGAAGGCAGAAAGGTCCTGATCAGCTATGATGGTCTATCTTTCATACCAAAAATGGAGAAAGTAAGTTACACTAAGAAACTTATTAATTTATCAAAAAGAACAAAAAGTGTCGTGATACCACCATGAAAGGAATAGAGTTGGTACTAAAGAACTCATTAATCTAATGGAGCAGGGTGTAACATGAACCAATCATTGGAACCATCTACCAGACTTATTCAAATCAGAAAATAGGTCTTAAAAAAAAAAGATTATTAATCATTGAAACACACCACAAAAGAAAGATATGGATCATCCATCTCCTGAAACATTCAACAGATAAGGTATCTTTCAGCAAGATTTGGTTTCTCAAGATACAGGTTATGGGCTGGTCAAAGACAGATTATGAGATACACAGATGTATCTCAAGGAACTGAACTGTAGTGTTTGCACCCAGTAGTCT
The DNA here is from genome assembly GCA_024611175.1 of Megaceryle torquata. Lineage (NCBI taxonomy): Eukaryota > Metazoa > Chordata > Aves > Coraciiformes > Cerylidae > Megaceryle > Megaceryle torquata. The sequence goes on along the minus strand of JANIJG010004285.1, from coordinate 14,842 downwards.
AACGAAGGTCAAATTAGACGCAGTATTTTTTCTGTATTCCTTTACCTTAAAATCTCTAATCAGTTAATATGTGAAAGGATAGCAAGACTGAGATTTACAGACCAAATAAACATTAGAAGTGTTAACAGAAACTTCATTTCTGGGAAACAGGGGGTTTGACCTTCACAGTTAACAAAACAAGAATTCTGTGCAAAATTTGAATAACTAAATACAGAATTTAGACACTAGTCAAGGTGATACCTATTACAGAATAGGAATAATTATTAATATACACAAAAGAGGAGTAACAAAAATAAAAGGTTGAAAACTAAACGTTACATTTAATAAGAAAGAGAAAAAGAGAGGAAAAAATGGAGAAGAGGAAAAAAGAGAAAAAGAAAACCAGTGAAAAAGAGTAAAAAAAAAAAAAAAAGATAAAAGAAACAGACTCCAAAGGGAAATAACACCAAGGGTATTATAATAAAGGAAACTCCCCCAAACAGCTTTGAAAGCCCAGTATCCTGAAAAAAAAAAAAAAAAAAAACCCAACAAAAACTGGAACCTTGAGAGCTCAAGAATAGAAGACAAAGGGGTACGCATCACTGTGCTGGCAATGGTTTTGTACTGGGAAACTACCAGTTCTTTGTTATGCACTGAGTACAACATTTCTAGTAACAGACATGTATGCAAATGGACACTGAAATGCTTATACTCACAAGAACAGCAGAGACCTTGCTTGCCTACTCCAATTAGCATGTTCAAACAAAGATTACAGTACGCAGGCTTGTTAAAGTGTTTCAGTCTCCATACATGCTGCCCATCATCTTTCACATTCTGCACATAACATAAAAGAAACAGATTTTACTTAATAAAATAAACAATGAGATATGTAAGTGCCAATAAAAACTGGAGATTGACTCAAGAATGTAAAAGACAAGCTGTTACTTCAGTTAATACTCTGCACCAGATCACAGTATAATAATTCTAAATATACAGCAATGATATAATAAAAAATTCTCCAGAAACTCATGGACATCCATGCGTTTCAAAAATGACTCAGAAAAAAACACCGGGCTGCTGTCACCACTACAAAATATTGTTAGCAATAAAATCTAGGCTGACATTCAATTATAATTAGTATTATTACTATCTAAAATTTCTTCTAGACTAAATCTAAAAATAAAAGTGCTGCAGGTTAAAAAGTAAAACTTCCCAAAGCACCAAAAAAAAAAAAAAAATAGAAAGGAATTTTTTTAAAGCTACAGAGATATTCTTAATTATTTTAGAATTAGGGATGTGTATCAACATATGTAAAGTAGGAAATCTAACCACACCACAGTAATACCCATTGCCAGCTTTAATTTATGTTAATCTACTGCCAACAGTTTATCAAAAAAAGCAAGTATTTAAGGGTAAGATTTACATCCTGGACCTCTTCTTCAAAAATTTAATTCCTTACATTTAAGACCACATTTTTCAGTTAGCTATAACACTATACTCAAATATTGCACAAACAGACTAATCAACTGATTAGCACTTAAAAAGCAGGGCCGACTGTAACATGTGTAAAGCTAAAATATTATCAAATAATTTATGTTCATGAAAGTAAGCTTTCAGTTATACTGTTTTCTTCCTTCTTAATGGAATCATTCTGAGATGTCACTGTCATTAGAACAGTTTTAAAATGATGTGTACTTGGTACAGATGTTAAATTAATTCCGTAGGAATTGTGGCCATCAGACTTCTCCTTTTTGCAATCACCAGAAGTTTTGAATAAAACCAAACAAAAACATTTACCTAATGCAATATCACTTGATTTTTGTAAATTGTATTTACTTTTTAACAAATATAACATCCAATGGAACAAAGGCACTTAATGTCTATCAGCTGGAAGTGGGCTGCAGTAGTTTGATTCTTCACTGTGTATTATTGAAACACTGTAGTCTTCTTGGTCATTTCATTACCAAAGAGAAATTGTCACGTAGCTAAAGGAAACCACATCAACCTCTAGTTCTCAGAAACCCCATCAACAGCTCATTCTCATCCAGTTTCTAATTTCTCACATCAAACTAATACTAGTACTCGTCATCATGTATACTCCTGACTAGATCTTCAATAATATGATGGTTTTCACTGATAAGGACAGTCAGTGTAATTCAGTGGACATAAATGTTAAAAAATACCCAACAAAATGAAACAGTTTTGTCCTGTATTAGCCTACACTGTATGAATTATGTCCTTAAAAATCAGCGTTCTGTATTCTAAGACTTAGTCATTATCAACAAGTTCAAGGTTATAAAGACTTCTGCACCCTTGTAGGGGATAAAAAAAGAAAATACTGAAGGAAAATCAGCACTCCAAGCAATTAAAAATGTCTGCTTCAAAGCCAGGTCCTAGACAGAACACAACTTGGAACCATTCCTATAAATTACCTGGAAACAAAAGGAACTGAAGTCAGATGAAGTATTTTTTTTCCTCTACTGAGATATAGGGATCAGAGCCTAAGTGGAGTCCCCTGATATTGTCAGCAGGAGTTCAAATACCATCTCTAACAGCTGGGCAATGTCAGGGTCCCATTTCTGCAGAACGAACAGAGCAGATGCCTAATGTGGAATTCTTGGGTTGGCAAAGAGTGTGGAAGTTTTCCAATTTCCCCTGAAGAAGCAGAAATAGATTCTGCAGCTGTGGAGCACTAGAAGCCTATGAAGCTCCTTCACGACTGGCAGCTGAAGAGGATGTATTTTTTATTAAATGGAGCTCTGTAACTTCTATTTTTCTTTATTTCTTACTACCACATTCCATCCAACTTTAAAGTATTGTTAAACTACAACATCATACGTGAGTCTCAAGTCATCTGAAAACAGACAAATATTCACTAGACAATAAAGACTATGTAAATCCTTCTGCGAAAAAACAGTAAATGATGTACACTTTCATTTTGACATTGCTCAGGCCATCAACATATAAAATCATAAAACATAAGCACTTAAAATGCAAGCTGACAACATTTCCTTAGCAAAACATTTGCTATTTCTGAAAATTAACAAAAATTCATCAATCTGCACAAAATTTCCCATCTTCTACATTAGTTTTGTGTTACTTTTTAATTTTATTTTTAAAGAATGACCATTACATGTGAATATGTGGCTTCTTATTTGAACAGAACATATGGACTAACTTAGCTGGCATTTTCCTTATCAGAAAAACAAACAAGTCTTGATGTGGGTGTTCTGCCAATTAAACCACTTAACTGTGTTACAGGCTGCAACTGATGCAAATCCATTACATAAACACAATGCACTTTTGGAAAATAGCAAATTAAATTTTTGCTCTTGTGCACTGCCAAAAATAAGCAATAAAGTGCTGCATATGATTATACATGCACATAACATTTTAAAACACTGCCAAGAAAAAAACCCAAACATTATGTGAAACAAAGCCCCCTCAATGCAAGTCTTTAAGTATGAATAAAATCCACAATTCTGACACATCAGTGCATTTACTGACATTCACTCATTTTGCTTCCATATCCTGAGAAAGAGTTTGAAAACAAATTGTCATTAAAAAGATCTCAAAGCAGAGCAGGTACAGTAAAAATCTCTTCCTCACTTCATTATACATCACTGAAAATGAAACCTCCATATGCCATCTGCAGACTTTAGCACATAATGACAGTAGTAACATTTATTTTGTTATTGGTTCTCTTAATGTATGGTCCTGACCCTTCTACCATGGATTTTATTGCCAAACGGACCTGATGTTAAAAAGCAAGCCAACCATGAAAAAGATAGCCTTAGAATTAGTGGAAAATTTTACGCAGTCAAAGAATTTAGCTACACATCCCTATTCTGGTTTAATACTAACTTCACCATTATAGATATTTGTAAATAAAGGAAGCCAAAGAGATTTTAAGGTTTCAAGCACAAAGCTCAAGATTCTGAGACCAAAAATGTAATGAAATCACCAATAAATTTTCATCCTAGCAAGTATGCCCTCTTACAACAGCTACAGAGCATCTGAAATACCAGCATGCTCAGTCTCTTACATGAAAAGAGTCAGTAACAAGCACCAAGAGAGAAGGATATTAGCAAGTTTGCCAAGTTATTTTTTCACAGCTTACTGTTATTTTGTTTTCATTTATCTTAAACATATTTACATGACTTGAAGACATTTTATGACTGATCTTTGGGTATTGATCAGTCAGTGGGAAGGTTAGAAGACTGTTCATAAAACCATGAAGCACTCCCTTTTAGAAAAAATGGAGTTAAAGTTCTACATTCCTTTGGTGGCTGTTAGCAAAGAATTCATGTCAGATTTTGTTTTGTTCAATTTGACTGGGGAAGAGAGGGTTCTAAGTCTGTTCTGGTTCAAACTGGAGAGGAAGTAACCTCATTCAAAAGACATGTTACTTGGGTGGGCTCCTCATTTCTAACTTCTGACATATTTTGTGAGTATCTCTATGTGCATGCTGGAAAAGGGGTGGGAGGAAATATAAAAAAAAAAATACTTCCCCAGCTTCCATACATACACTCACCAGTGTACTGACCTGATCATCCAGAAATCCAGTATTAATATATACATGAGAAAATGACAGCATAGAAGAGGGAGCACAGGAGGGGAAATTAACTTGTTTAAACAAGTTTCATAATTAGCCACACTACAAAGTCTCTCTGTTCCTAAATTGGAAGTCACTTTACTTGTCATCTGCAGAGACGGAAGTGCTCCAGAAATTCCATTTGAAATAATGGTAAATTTGTCTATCTGCATGAAATACCATTTACTTTACACCTTATACAGAACAGGTGAAAGTTAACTCCTGATTTCTCCCAGGCTTTTACCAACTAAGAGGCAAAAGGAAAAGCAGACTGTAGTAAGGAAAGAAATTTGCAAACTTCTTGCAAAGAAGTGGGAGCTAGCACAGCATAAAAGTAGACAGCACTGTCAAAAAAAGGGATGTGCGCTTTTTTAAGCAGCGCCTCATAAGTCTCAGAAAGCATTAACATTCTCCCCTCTGCTGGCAATGCCGTGAAATGCTGCTGCTTCTAGCAGGGGCTACGTATGGCCTTCTGTACATATGAAATAGCACATGGGTGCACAAGAGCACTTCAGCCTTTTAGAAAACTCATCTGCCATACTTCAGACAGGATTTACAAAAATATCACTGGGGACAACAGCAGGCCAGATCGCCCTCATTCCTCCCTGAATGAAAGGAACAACTCTACAAAACTGCCAAGGGATTAAACAGTCATTTCAGACTTCAGCCTGAGAGGGACAGATTCCACACCAGACTTGAAAATGAAGTCCTGAGTTTGGTTCCACTTTCACACGCTAAGAGATCAAAAAAGTAAGCCAATGATAATAAAGTAATATACAGTGTAAGAAACAGTATTTCCCAAGGGTGAATTAAAGCTTGGGTAATTCCATCCCATATTTTGTCCAAAAAGGTTAAAAAAGAGTTACCTTTAAAATCCTTTGAGTGTAATAGTATAGTATTTGCTGCTTGAAGACACAAAAGAAAATTGTAAGAGTATTTCCTTCTGATTTAATTGAAGCACAGTCATACTTAAACACAAACGTGCTTGTCCCATTGAGATTTACCTTTAAAAGGTGAAATGAGTCGAAAATTACAATTGATAACTTAAAAGAAAGGCATAGTGTCCTGGTTTTGGGTTAGTGATGACTTTAAAAATACAAAGCTTTTACTGTTCAATTTCTCTTACCTTTCAGGCAGCTTCCCAGAAACTGTGCAGCTGCAGATACAGTGCAACTGTGACATCTAGTGGCCCATGAATAGGGAATAAAATACTTTCCACTCAAAATATGGGATTTTTTTAAACACCAGCACTTGTGAACTTGCAGTTTATACCTACTTTTTGTGCAGTCACGTACAAAGGTGGTAGTAATGACCCATTACAACACAAGTGAGACCAAAATATCTGGCCTAGAATGACTTTACAGGAGAAATCAAGTGCTTTTATCAGAACTGGGTGAAAAAAAAGATACTGTACAAGTGAGGAACTCCTAGTGAAAAGCAGAGAACAATGTTCATGGCTGACAAAAACCCTCAGAAAGAAACCACCAGCTTTTTGTGCCCAGATTACATTTTTAGGAATGATAGGACTCTCTGTTAATGAGGTAATTCTCAAACTTCACTGACAATGTTGATCTACTTACATTAATGCTGAATGAAATAAAAAGGTCTGAAACTTTGATGATTTCTATTGAATAAATAGCCTCATGGTCACTAGTATGGAATAAGCCACTTCCCAAAAGTATAATTATCAACCAGGAGGAAGAATGCAGGGACAGATCTGTCCAATCTGTGTTTAGATGGGAGAAAAATTTGCCCTAAGAAGCAAAATTAAATGTGGAAAGTTGATAAGGACTGTGAAAATTGCAAACTCAGTTGTGACCCTCAGCAAAAAAATACACCTGGGACAATGAGCAATGGATGCAAGCTAGAGCACAGGAAGTTCCACCTCAACATAAGGAAGAACTTCTTTACTGTAAGGGTTACAGAGCACTGGAACAGGCTGCTCAGAGAGGTTGTAGAGTCTCCTTCTCTGGGAGACTTTCAAGATGCATCTGGATGCATTCCTGTGTAACCTGCCCTAGATTCTATGGTCCTGCTCTAGCAGGGGGTTGGACTCTATTTCCAGAGGTCCCTTCCAACCCCTAACATTCTACAATTCTACCTCATACATTTATTATTTAAAATTGTACCATATAAATAACAGTATCCTCTACAGTTACCTAATCACCTATTTTTCTTCATTAAATTCTCACTTTTCATGAGAGAGCTTCTTGGAACAAGTTCTATGAAACCGGCACAACTAAACCTTAGAGTAAGAATTATGGGTCTTCAAGGTTTCAGTAGGTGCAGTACAGAACACATTCAGCTGCTACCATGTGGAAAAAGATCTTTTCTTGCAAAACAAAATTCCAAACAGTATGCGTATCACAGCACTTCTACAGAAAAAGAACCAATCAAGTTTAAGTTTCTTATATCGTACTGAAATTGATTGTTTAGCAAAGTAATTGCCTTGAAAAGCACCAAAATAAGAATATATTGTTTCTATTTTGGAACATTCTCAGTGATAAAATTCTCTGTATTTCTAAATTCTACCTCCATAATGACTCTAAATTCAAAGTTTAGGAGGAAATATAAAGCATAGAACTCAAGAAGATAAATAAACTGGATATATAGTTTGAGAAATACGCTTATTTATGCTCTTTGTCCCTTTATTTCTATGACTCTAAACTGCTCCAGCAACTTATAAATTAATTAATTTTAAATTATTTTTAATTAATTATTTTAATTAAGAAATTTTTAATTAATTTTAAGTTAATAAATCTCAACTACATTCGAGAGGGCACTAGAAGCTTCATGATAGTCTAGAAAAAATGCAGAGAGGGAACAGAGAGAGAGATATCAGGAGGAAAGTCAGGCAGACTTCCTTGTTATTTCTTTTAACTTGGCAATAGCTGGCTGGCTACTACTTGTAGTAATAATCTAATACTCCTGGTCTGTTTCAGAAGGGGATTACTGATGAAGTCAGAGGACAAAGACCACAGACTTGTGAGAAATTATGTTATCTCTACCCATGATTAGAAACAGTAACATTTTTATACTTTTATATTTGTATAATATAGTCCGTATTTCACTTAAATGGTTATTTGATTTTTTTTTGGTTACTGTAACTAAAGCATCTAATATAGCATATAATAAAAATTGATTGAAAGGATTTACATGCAATATAAAATATTTACATGATACATGACCTTTTTATATAGCTCTTAAAGCAAACTAAAGATTAAATACATACAATGTAGCTGAGTTCTGAAGGTACTATAGCAAATCTTCAGCTGAAATAAATGATCATAGCTTCACTGCTATTAGCGTAACAAATTACACCAACTGAGAATCTTGTATTGCTCATACATGCTCTATATAACAGCTAAGTGTATTGCAGTAAGTTAACAGACCCCAAACTAAAACAAAGTAAAGACTTCCCTGTTTTTGTTTGGGGGTTTTTTGGGTTTTGGTTTGGTTTTTTTTAATAAACTGCAGTGACAACTCTTTGTCACTATCATACTGGACAAGCTCCGAAATTGATCTCTTGGATTTAAAATTTCATCATTGCCCAAGTTTAGCATAGAGCCAAAGTGTAGCTGGATAAAGTTAAAATAAGGTAAGGCAATTGTTTGGTTGTTTGGGATTGGTTTTTTTTGCTCATTTTCAACATGTGAAGACTACCTGGACATAACTTACTGGCTTATGCTTTTTAGGTATTTAACATACTAACCAGCCTGTGGAAAACTTTAAGATATCAGCACTTTATTATTTGATTACTGAGTCCAAAAGACTCTCAACTTACTTTTGATTATCATAACTTGACAGAGTCCAACGGAGGGCTACAAGGATGATTAAGGGACTGGAACACATGCCTTATGAGGAAAGGCTGAGATACCTGGGGATCTTTAGTCTAGACAAGAGAAGACTGAGAGGGGATTTGATAAATGTTTATAAATATCTGAGGGCTGAGTGTCAAGAGGAAAGGGACAGCCTCTTCTCACTCACGCCCTGTGATAAGACAAGGGGGAATGGATATAAGCTGGAGTACAAGAGGTTCCACCTTAACATGAGGAGGAGCTTCTTTACTATAAGGGTCACAGAGCACTGGACCAGGCTCCCCAGAGAGGTTGTGGAGTCTCCTCTGAAGGTTTTCAAAACCCACCTGGATGCGTTCCTCTGTGACCTGTGCTAGATTATATGGTCCTGCTCTGGCGGGGGGGTTGGACTCAAAGATCTCCAAGGTCCCTTCCAACCCCTGACACCCTGTGATGCTGTGATAACTGAAAGGAGAAACCCAGGCAAAAAGCAGAGTCCTGGGAAGCTGGGTTTGCAAAATCCAACAACAGCATGCAAAAAGCAATAACAGTATTCCACTAAGGGGAATGATGCACTGGAATTCAACAAAAGCCATTTGTTGACAGGGAAGTAATTTAGCATTTTTGTTAATCAGTCACACATACAGAATTAGGGAATTAGTACTTACATTGACCCAAATATACTGAAAATTATCCTCAATTCAGATATTTAGCTTTTTATTTGATTATTAAGAGTTTGCAAGAATTTTAGATCTTCTGTTAAAATGCAGTTTCGCTGTGTATTTCCCAATGGAAAGTCTCAATCTGACTATTCTTTGTGAAAAAAAAAAAATCATCATGCACATAATACTAGAGCAGTCTAGGTTGAGTTCAGTCCCTAGCGGTATATGGGGAAAGTAAATATTATTATTTCACCTCCATAGCTGAAATATAAAAATTGTTTTATTTCAAACAACGGGAAAGTATTTGAAGCATATGCTGAGATACATGTGCTCAAAATTAGCTTAAATACGGGACAGCAGGTGGCACTGGCAACATGCCAGAGTTAAAACAGCTGTGTTGAACTGGTATAAAATTAATCCTATTACATCTGTCTTATCTTTAATGTCAAGTTGGAAATGTGCAGAACAAACTCTTCCTTCATAATACCCTGTTCTTTGGTATAAATGCTTTTTTTCGTTTTGTTAGATAGTATAGTTTCTTAAGGCAGTTAGAGACAAAAGAACTATCTTCACAGGGGTGTATCATGACAGGATAAAAGCCAAGAGGCAATAATTGCTGCATAAGAAATTCAGTCTGTGCATAAGGAAGAAGCTCTTTACCTTGAGAACAATTAACCCTGGGAGAAGTTGCCTGCAAAACTGGTAGAATCCACCTCACTGGAATTATTCAGGAGTGAGCTTGACAGGGCCCTGAATATCTCAATCTGTGGCCCCGCTTTTAATAACAGGCTGAACCAAATCATCTCCAGAAGTTTCTTCTAACCTGCACTGCTCTGTGACTCAGTCTGATTAGGCCACCTGACACAGCACCATGCATAGAAGCCTAGACACTGCTCCAAGCCAGTTGTTAACATACACATGGGCAGTAAAGCATTCTTAACAGACACTACTGCAGCTAGGAGTTAAAAATATGTTGTTAACAGGACAAATTACTCAGGTTTTCACAGCTTCCATCTCTAAAGCTGACTCATTTGGTGTTGGCTTCAAACATGCTAATGTACCTCTGATTCTGAAGACACACTTCTGGTTTTTGCATGTCATTCAGCTATAGTAAAGAAAGGCACAGGAAATCCATTCTTTATACAGGCCACAGAAAAACTAACCTGAAGGTCACAGATGACACACAAGCAGAAACTTGACACTGTTACATTAATACTTACATTCTCTAACCCAAGAAGAACCAAAAGTGGGATTGTTGTCATTCCTCCTTGGATCCACTCCTCTAGAGAAACAGTGCCATCATGATCATAGTCAATTTCTTCCATCATTTCATGAAGGATCTACACAGTTTAACAAAACATCTCAATAATTCCATATTCTGATTTAGTAACTTCTGTTAAAACACATGCAGATCTCGAGTTCCCTCAACAGCATGCAAAAAGTAAGGAAAATTTTATTTGTATGGCACCTGTAGTAAAATGAGTACTGACAGTTCAGAAAATGAAGTGTCATATTTCTATTTACATTTTACTATCATCACCTTAAGTTCCTAGACCAAGCTGTGTCCCCTTGTGTACCTACTACACAAATAATACAAATAAGATGTGGTAACTTTTAAGAATTTTTCAGAGACAAAGCAGTTGTTTTATAAATGTTAATTACTATATTCACTGAAGAAAAGCCTTAAACTGTAGCAACATTTCACAGATCAGATTTAATCAGAAAAAGACTTGTAAAAGTGCTAACTGACAGTGTCATAGTGGAGCACAGACTATTATTATTTATATCTTACTAATATATAGGATCACATGTTGACATGAAGTATCATAGAGTGATTAAATGCCATCTCTAGCAGCATTAAAAACTTCTGATAAAAAGGATACTTACTGGACTCAGTTCAGTAATATCCCATTCAAGATATTCTGCAACATGCATCATTTGAGCAATGATATTTTCCAGCTCCTACAGACCAATTAAAAAGAATGATAATATTAAATGCAATGTTATAAAGAGAAATTCTACTTCAACTTATAATTCAAATATATTACATTCAGTGACACTGTTTCACCAATTTCCAAAAGAAAAGTCCTTTACACTGGAAGCTGTTTACTCTTCAGTTAACTCCACTAGCAAAGCATCAGGCATGGATTGCAAAGCATGCAGGGAAGTGAAATAGAGCCCCACAGCCAAGGGACACCTCCTGGGTTGAAACTAGTGATTATTCCTTCCTAGCTGATCATTCAAGCATTGGTTTCATGATCTGAAGTCTACCCTGTGATATAATGATGTAAGGTCCTTTAAATTCCAGCAGTCTTAAACTATTTTTTTTTTACTGCAGTTGTATAATTAACAACTTTCTAATAGAAGTAAGGTGTAAGGTGGATAGTATTCCCTATTACTTATGGGAATCAATTCCTCTTCCTCTGTGCTGTCTTACTTCACAGAGATACAAAAGAAGAAAGGGAGGAGAAAAAAAAAAAGAAGCAGAAAAAAAAATACTTCCCCCTGTTATCTAACAAAAAAAAAAAAAAAAAAAAAAAAAAACCCTAGTGAAATTTTCTAACTGATTACTATTTCTCTGGTTTTCCTTTAAACATTTAGTTGGGCTACTCCTCAAAACTTTGTCTTTAGTATTGTTCCTCCATTCTTAATAATAACATGGAAGTTCTGACATGTCTCCACATACATCCACTGTGCGTCACACTTTCCACTTTTAACAAAATCTTTGCAAATGGTGCTTTTGTACACATTTCCCAGCAGCATACTAGAATTTTAGGAATCCTAATAATTCATCCCCTACAGGAATACAATTAAAATTCATCAGACTATAGAATGGGACTCCATGACAGTAGTGTCAGCATTTGAAAATATATACAGTTGTAGCAGCAGATGCTTAATGGAAAAGGAAACTAAAAAGTTACTTTCAAAATGGGCAACTTTTTATCAACTATAGTTTATACTGCTTCTATTAATTCTGGATAAATATGAACTTGATTTGGACTTTTACAATGCATTAAAATACATAAGTAACATTACCGAACTATCCAGGTATCCATTCCCATCTGTATCATATAAGCGAAACATAACTAACAAGGAAACAAAATGAGAGGGAAACTCAGTTAGAAAATATAGCAACAACATTATTTCATAAAAAGAAACAAAACATAAAACACGAAACAACCAAACTTGAGTTTCAAAGAAAGGACAAACACTTGTTTGCAGTGAAAGATTCACCCAGTGACTACCCAGCCTCAGTGCCTCCAATGATACATATTACCAGGATAGTGCAATTGCACTTTTTCCACGTAATCACTCCAACATCTAATTTGGTCTGTGAACCTAATTCTGGTTCCTCCTAGAGATGGTCTCTATTCATGTGAGTACCACCAATAGGTCCTTCTCTGTCATCTCACCAAACATAGGAAAGTACAGTATGGGTCAGGCAAATGTTGACAAGCCTGAAGTTACAATACTATCCTGCTCCTGTGGTTGCAGCTATTCAATAGTGATATTGCCTTAAAAATGCCTTCTGACCAATTAAATCGAACAGAGGATTATTATCTGAATTACCTAAACAGCCAAATCTAACAATAAACATTCCTCCAAGGCTGCCAGCATGATTCCTCCTGGGACCAGACTTAATTCATCAATTTGAAAATTTATTCCCAACATTTCAGGGAGCTATTCAGACAAGAATAGATGCATTTTGACAATATCCAGAAAGAATACATACTTTTCAGTTTGTACTATTACTTGATTCCAGCCACAAGAGCATGTATGTCTACCATTATCAAGATACTTCAAAGCAGCTTACTCAGTTGATCATAGACTGCATATGATTGCAGAGCAGAAAGAAGCCTGAAGCTTTGGTAGGAATACTGTTGAAAGGCTAAAGATGAAAACCACAAGCCAATGAATACTTCACTCTTGTCCCTACCTTCTGGGACAGTTTGTTAGAGCTCTGAAATCTAAACATCAACCCCCACAAAAGTGATTAATTTTTCCCCCTAGTTCTATTTTCTAAGGAATAAGAAGAAAGCCTATATACAGGTGGTTTCAGGACACTGTTAATGTCTTGACAGAGAAAAAAAAAAACCAAGCAATCTGCTTACAAACTGTCTTATTAGATGTCTTTGAAAACAAAACATGACCTATTCAACAATGGACAAATCCACCACATCTGATCCACAGCAGATGCTGTTACAGTCCAACAGATTCTGAAGGCAAAGCTTAGCAGTTTTAGAAAACAGTATCAGTGAGAGGAAATTCTTAGCAACTAGAAGGTAAAGTTCATAAAATTTGATTATTTACAGTAATATTTGATTATTTACAGTAAAACATATTCAACAGTTATATGGATTGGTTTGCTTCCCTTTTATCCTCCATATTATTCCCAGTTGTTCACCTAACTGTGGGGAAAAAAGGTAAGTACTATACCTCTCTACCACTTCAGCAATTTTTGCCACTACTTCACTCTACTCTTAAGAGCTGTAATAGCAGATTAAAGATATTCATTGTAGTACATTGTTTCAAGCTACAAAGATACATTATTCATGAGTTATAGGCTAAGAAATTCTACAAAAATATGTATTTTTTTTTGCCTGTGAATTACATAGTAGAAATGTTTCTGTGCAAAACAGTTAATGCCAAAAGCCACCAAAGATCGGTACTGTCTCTGCTAGTACACCTTCTACCAAAGCTGCTCAGAGCACAACAGCTAATATCATCTGGCAAAGGTACCATTAAGCATTCACAGTTTCCATAGGGATGAATCACTGAATCATTCAGTGATAAAGTTCCAATGATTTGGTTCTCCTTCCTTCTCTGTGATTGTGATGCACTGTTTGAAAAAATGTTCTATAGTTATCATGAAAGCAAGTTTTAGCATCTCCCTGATCTTTACCCATGCCAGAGAAGTAATGCTTACAACATTTCTTCCTTGAATATGAATCAGTAGTTCTAATCAGTCATTGTAAAATAGACATTAGCATAATTATAACTGTTTCACCTTTGTAGCAAACAGTCTTTCCAATTACATAAGTATTGGGTAGTGAAAAGGCTCAATCTGTGCTCTGGGACTCTAAAAAACTAGGCTACTGGTGTGGCATGCAATCTCTTTTCTATTCATATCCTGCTAAATATTCATGTTTGTGCTGATTTATGCACTCTGTGAGAAAAAAAAAATATAAAAACAACTGAACAAAAGTTTTGATGTAAATTACAGAGCCTAAGTCAATCTTTTGTATTTCTTTTCTCATCTCCTTATCTGATAGCACTGACTGGCGAACTGATTTCTATTACTGGACTGCGCGCCTTTTGTAATATATTAAAATAAAATTAGTAATATGAGATCAGCTGCTGCACTGCAATACTTTTACCTGCAATTCTGGAACTTCTAATCTTGCACATGACAAAAGGTGGCATCCCAGAAATTCCATAAGTTCATAATTATGTTATTTTGAGAATTTATTGGGGAATTCATTCTTAAAAACATATGCACAAGCAAATGCTTCCCATTTTCACCAGTGCACATACTTTCAAAACTATAAGGCTTGTCACTCTTCACAGAAGCCTGAGTGTCCAAAACTTCTACAGCATAGCTAAAAGACCAACTGTAACTAATTATATTACTAAAAAAAATACACAAAAGAAAGTGTGGCATTTTTGAAGCTCCTGTTGATATGGAAAGAACAGAAACAGAATAACCTGAAGATTCTTGATAAGAGATTGTGGTGATACAGACACTGCCTCCCCCCCCTCCCCCCCCCCCCACCCCACCCAGCCCCCGCCCCATCCCTCTTCATCCCATC
>JANIJG010004283.1:28924-40888 GCA_024611175.1 Megaceryle torquata | reverse complement strand
TGCCCCTGCGGGGTGGAGCAGGGGGGTTGCGCCAGAGCATCTCCACAGGGCCCTTCCAGCCCCCACCACGCTGGGATGCTGTGGTTCTGTGATTTCTATTGTTTATATAGCAATTTGTTTGAGTGTCTTATTTTCTAACTAGGTTACTAGTTAGAAAATAGTCTTACTAACTAGTCTTACTAACTAGGATTGCAAACAATTCATATTCTATCATGAAGCTGTGTATTTTATGAACCATAATTAACAAAATATTTCTAAAATACTATCCGATTTACCTTTGTTAGCAAAGCTTGCTGAAGAATGAGCAAAATCAAGAAGAAATGATACTTCAGTTCCTTCTGGATCTCTCTAGTCAGTGCGGTGTCTCATTTCCCTGTACCCCAAGTGGGACATCTTTTGAATTAACATCCTCCCTTCATGCCATTGAGGATGATTCAACGATGGATGTGAAATCTCTCTGGGATGATGTGAGGTTGCATCTTCGACGATTTTTAGTAAATAGGCTGCAAAGTCAAGAAGAAGCAAGTACTACTGCTTTGCAACAACAAATGGACTTCAAAACGCAGTGCATACAGCAACTTTTGTTTCTTTATCCTGAATCAGAAGTTTTAACGAAGTATCAAAGTATGCAGAATAAACTGGTTAGTGATCTTCTGCAGAACTGTATTTTGTCTAGTTGCGGTGAAACAAATTTTGATAAGGTGGTTCATGGTTACCAAAGTTCCGTACCCAAATTGTGCACAATGATAAAAGAGGATTTGTATATACTAAGTGGAACTATTGATCCTTCTTCATCATTGAAGTTTATTAATGAAACTTATTTGGATACCATCACTGAAGAAATGACAGTTCTTCTTGAAAGACTTTGTGAGCTGCAGTTCAAAGAAAATGCTCTGCATATAGTTAAGGCAAACAAGATTTCAAAGAAGCATAGAGGAACAGTTCATGCTGTGGGTTAGTAGCCTTATTTTATGTTCATTGTATTTAGATGTTATTTTAATTATAGTACTTGTTTTTAGACTGTACTTGATTATTCCCTATGAAGATAGAGGCCTGAGAGTATTAATTACAGCTTTATGTTTTAACTGTATTACAGCTGTTGAATTGTAGACTGTGTCAGAAGTGTGATGAGAAAGGTTTTAAAGTAAGGGAGAGTATCTTATGCTTATGTATATAGAAGCTCCATTATAATTCAGTGGATAACACTGTCATGTAATAGTAATTTTTTTTCAGTCTGACTTATTCCAACTGCTGAAATACATAATACAATAAGAACCATTTAATCCAGATTTAAACACAGACTCTTCAGTCTTTTTTTTTTTTTTTGGAGTTGTCAGAAGTTTAAAGGAAATGATAAGGAAGTGCATACAATAACATGACCCTGAAATAGACACAGATTCATACATCAGAGCTGACCCACAAGATTACTCTACAGGCTCTAATTTTAAAATAAGTAACTAAATAAAGATAATCTAATTATTCTAGTCTTGTGAAAATATGTCTAGTTAGAGTTAATGCTACCAGGCCACTCTTCTGATCTAAGGAATTTAAGGCAGGAAAGGAATCTGTTATTGACATGGTATTTTCTACACTTCCTTTTTAGAGTTGGTGAGTTTGACATGTGAATTTCCGAAGGGAGGAATCAGAGCTTTAGAACAAAATCGTACAAAATGGAAACTTTCATAACATAATTGCATGATTGCATGTAATTGCTTTTTCAGTGCAGAGTTTTGAGCACTCCTCTATGTGAGAGCTGTTTGTTTAAAACATAGCCTTCCATAAAGGTGAAGTAGTTTGCAGACAGGAAATATTAAAAGTTTAGAATTGTGTGAAAAATAGAGGAACAGAAGATAGTTCCTTGGGTTGTACAATATGCACAAAGAATAAGTGAGGTGATGATTTCCCAGGTCTGCGCGGAAGAAAATTATACTCTTGTGAGTTTTAAAATCAGGATATGTGTTAATGTAAGTCAACCAGAAATTCCACTGGAAGAAATGCAGAAAAGAAATTTCAACAGGGTTGAAATGTGGGGGAACATGTGGAATGTATGAAATGAAAGGTGAGGGAAAAGGCATGTAGACAAATAATGTGAAAGGATGAGAAGGTCAATGTAAAGCTGATAGATTAGTGGGATGGAGTGTTGGTGGGAAACAGTGAGAAGCAGTGTCAGACTAATACTGAGTTATGAAACAAACAACAATAAATATGTCTTTGGAGTTACACCGTGGGATGGGAGTCAGTGAAAGGATTCTCTGGCAAAAAAATTACCTGTAGAGAACTGGAAATATGTAACTTAATTTTTCTTTCAATCTGCAAACCGCTCCCAAAGATGGGGAAGTTCAGTTGTCTACATTTTACATCTAAAACATGAAGATTAAATAGACCATAAGGGTCGTGTCCTAAAAACCCCACACATTAGCTGCCTCTACATGACAAGAAGGAAGAGAATATTCCTTAATTCTATTAAGATAGTAATTCCTCTGCTTAAATTTTCCTTATCACAAGGTGTGCCTTTACATGATTTTGTGCCAGCACATCTATCGGGACACATTTCCACTGCACAGTTCTCTTATATATTCAAAAAAACAGAGGAAGATGAAAATCTACAAAGTAAATCTTGGGACCTGCTTGCAGCTTTTAAATTATTTGCTGCAGTTAATTAAAAAATAAAATTAGAAAAAACCCCAAACATCTCTGCATTTCATAAATCTCAGAAGATTTTTATTGTGATCAAAATGTATTAAATGTCAGATTTGCAGGCTCAGTATCTGTTGCCTTAGCACCCATAAAATGTGTTTAGAAGTGGTGTTTGTTAAAAAGGTTTAACCCTGAAAATTACTTTGTTCTCAGTGGCTGTCATGCTCATGTCTTTATCTCCTCACTGAATAGTACTTCAGATTATTTTCCCTCACCAAGCTGCTATGGGGCACTGATTCACCTGCAGTCTCTCTTTCTAGTTTTCTGCAGAATCAGGCTGTTTGAGGTGATCTATGGCAGCTAAACAATAAAGCAACAACAGTGAAGTCAGCAGGCTTCAGCAAAATAGGGGTTCATATGAACTGACATAAGAATTTTTTTTTTTAATTCTGTGGACATGTCACAGCTGATTATTTGGTATTATTAATCAACTTAAATTTATACCTGTATCATTACCAGAACAACTATTATTGAAGAGTTTATTGTACATGACCTCGTAAGTGAAGAGGCTTTTCTGCAATGAAATTTCTCTCTCCTAAAGGTTTGACTATACTACATTTATACTAAACTAAGTCAGAAGGAATGCACTGTTCCTTTGGAATTAAAGCATTCACAAGGCAGTTCATGATGAAATAAATGTTCTGGAAAGAAAAAATCTACAGAATAACTATTTTGGGATGTTTATAATGGTAGAGAGTTCTTAGTGTCAAGTGGTTTGGAACTTGTATTGAATTCTGATACCTTTGCTTCTCTCCCACAATTGAGAGTGGAAGTCTGTATTTATACATAGGTTAAGTTAAAAGACAGCTTTAATAAGTTGCCTTGACAGTGATACCCAGTTTGCTGAGCATCAAATAAAACCCATGGTGGAGTATGGAGGGAAGTGGAGAAAGGGAAAGAGAATATTTTTCTTAGGTGAAAGATGGTTATACCAATGTGTTTCTTATTTTGTGTGCGTGTTGCCTCTGCCCGCTGGGAACCACCAAACCAGCACATTTCAGAACAGCAAAATAATTTAATCAAGGGCATTCAATTGGGATTCTAAGAGGTGAAAAAAGGGTTTGTGTTTATTTAGTCCACCCTTGGGGAAATGTGGTTTTTGATTTGTTAGTCTGTTGTGGTTTTGGGGTTTTTTTCTTACAACAACTGATGTAATTGATCCTACTATATGGGGGGGGGGGGGGGGGAAACAACAACAAACCAGAAAATAATGAAACAATGCTAGAACCTCAGAAAACTTTATATAGATATGACCTACTTCTGTCAGGAAAATATAGGTATTCTATAACAAGCTTTAACAGGGTTATAAATCTTTAAAATATTTCACATATAACCATCTATTTGTGAAATAAGGAATTAACATTTTTGTTTTCAGACTGTATTAGAACAGTTATTTGTCAAGTACTGTAATGAGATTGTACCCATTTATCAGGAATGAGGATGAGCATGGTTTGAGAGAGAAGCTGGCAAAATGGTATGTGGAAAGAAGCAAAGTCTTTGGAACTTGGCATCTCTGCCAGCTCTAGTGGAGGCAGGTGGTTTTATGTTACAACTTGATCCAGACAGCTGGTTTTCAGCTTATGTCTTAACATTTTTCTTTTTTCTTTTTTTTTTTTTTTCAATTTCCAGTGTGATATTTCTCAGAAATTATTTGCAGTAAGTCTATCAAATGCGGATAGTACTTTTACCTTTTGAACCTTTTTCGTGCTCCTTTGTTTACAAAAATGTTAATCTCGTTTAATCGGGCGTTACTAACCTATCTTAATCCTTCATCTCTTTCAGATGAAGAAACAGCTACTCTTATAAGCGATAAGACACCAGCCAAAGAAACTTAAAACCCATGAAATTATACACATTTTCTGTATTAGTGGAAGGTTTTCTTTGATTTTATTTATATAATATATGTATATACACAGAGAGAGTGTAGATTAACCCATATGTTGACTAATTAACCTATTTTTTAATTTCTTAAGGTTGCAACTAAACAGAGCTTAAAGGCTTTTATCTTTTCCTCATATAGTCAAATTCATTGGCTTAATATATTCATTTAGTCACAAACTTATCAGAGACCTTTAAACAGGCTCTTGAATCTATTGGCATTTGCCATAAAGTACATTTTTAGTATATAATTAATAACTTTAACAGTCTTAAATTTGTTTTTTTAAAATCTGAGGCCATACATAGTGTGTTGTGCAAAACAGTAGTTAATATCTTAACAAAAAAAATATTTCAAAGTGCAGGTGAACTAATACGATGGAGGTTTGACTAAATACATTTTTAGCTACAAAATAATTAAATTTCTGATGTGTTTTAATATTCATATTTTACTTTTCTACCTCAGTATATTTACCATCCTTTTACCTAAGTGTCCAGCAGACTTCCTTTCTCTTTTCTTTCTCCAGAGCATATCCATTCTATCCTAAAGATACATTCAAGTGCAAACTGTGATTTAAATTATGTCATTTTAAATTTATTATCTCCACATATTCATGAGTTCCTAAGGAATATATTGTGTGTATGGAACACCTCACATGAATATAACACTTTCTTCCCCATGAGGGTGGTGAGACACTGGAACAGGTTGCCCAGAAAGGTGGTGGAAGCCCCATCCTTGGAGGTTTTTAAGACCAGGCTGGATGGGGCTCTGAGCAACCTGCTCTAGTGGGAGGTGTCCCTGCCATTGGCAGGGGGGTTGGAACTGGATGCTCTTTAAGGTCCCTTCCAACCCTGACAATGCTATGATTCCATGATTCTATGATCTAGACTTGAGTAGAAGGACTCAGTATTGTTCAGAGGAGCTGAATTTGTGCAGTGCAGTTTGAGAGCAAAAAGATAAACAGCAACTTATTGAAATTCAGGTAACTTTAGGACATTAAATGAAAGTGCTTGGTAGGGAAAATCTCTGTTGAGGTCACTTTCCCTTATTCCCTTATTTCCCAGCCATTTGCTGTCCAGGTAAGCTGAAATACAAGGTGGTTTTTTTGCACGTTTGACTTACATTTGATTTCTCCTCTACATTCCTGTGTGCATGGCTTTATTTCCCCTAGTTTATCATTTCCTCCCTTTGAAATAAAGATCCTTAGTTTCAAACGTGCTTTTATCCTTCCATTTCATTTGAATTCAGTCAGTTTGTGATCTCTTGAGCCACGATTATTGCCTACAACCACTCTTCTATGATCTTCGTTTTATCTATCAAAAATATGCCTAAAATAGCACTGATACCTGCTGGTTTAGTGACTCTGTGATGAGAAAAACAGTTATTCATGTCTGGGAATAATTTGGACTCGATAGCTTTAGTGTAATTTATTCTCGCATTTATATCTGGAAATTAAAGAACTCCAGACTTGTTTCCATGTAATTAATATTTATGTCTTTACACCTTTTTTTGAGATTTCTGTCCAGATTACAATTGATAGCAGATATGTACAATATTCAGTTGTAGTCACAATTGCTTTTCTGTCATGTTTTCTTATCTGTAGTCCATTGTTGATATGTGGCTTGTTAAAAAGTATGAGAAGGAAGGGGGAAAGTGTCTCAGTCACTTGACTTGACACTATTATCTCCTAAAAAGTCCTGTTGCATCTTTCTGAAGTGCTGGTAACACATGCTAATGTAAAGTAGCTTGTATGGATCACAGATTATAATATCTAGTATCACATCCTGCCTCAGCAATTCGTTATATTGCCCAGATAATTGCATTAATACAAGCAGCTTTTCAGTGATTTGTTGCTAATGGTCAAATGTTTTAAAAATATAAAATTTTAGAACTTCATTATGGAGGTTTATTTCAAGTGGTTTTGCATTAATTTAAGCTTTAAAATGCTTATTTGAAGTATTTTTGCATTAATCAAACGTTTAAAATGCTTCCAAGACCTACATAGTGACTTGTAGACATTATAAAGATAAAAAAGGAATGATAAGAGAAAGTGGAACTTTGCCCTCCTTGCTTTCTTGCATGTCCTTCTCTTTTTTCCTTACCCCCACAATAACCTGCTCATGCCTCTCAGGGACATGCTGGGTTTGTTTCTGTTTCTGCCCAACAGCAGCAGCTGATGTGCTTCCACTGTATTCCTGCCTGCTTGACATCTCCTTCCCTTCTTTACTTCTGCTCTCCCCAGTACTCTGCAGAGTGCCTGGTAATGTAGCTTCTGTAGGAACAGGTCTTTAGGGGCTGGTATAAAGCAAGATACAGAGCAGCTGATGGAAAGAATGGTACCTGTATGCTGATGGCCTTTGCAACTACTGACTCCTTGAGCTGTGCTGCATCTGGTGATGTACAGCATGATCTTCCCCGTATCTTACACAGGTGGAGTGAAAAAAACCTACAGTTCCCATGCATGAAAGACAGGGAAGTAACATGTATCAAGTAAAACCGTAGCACTTCTCTCTTATGCATATATAACTTTCACAGAAAACATGAGGACGTCAGCGAAAATTACATGGGTAGGACATATGGATTGAGTAAAAATGCAGATGTCATTAGAATTTTTCTTTTTTGCTTCATAAATACCAGAGATTCCTAATTCTGTGTTATGAGCCAATCAATATTGAGATATTAAATAGGTTTAATTGTCACCTATTTAAAGGACAGCAGACAGTCTTGGTGGGAATTTGAAGTAGGAAGTTAAATTTGAAAACCAGTGGACATTTAGATATGATGCAGATTTTTACAGTTGTCTTTGTTCCTTGAGAAACCTGTAAAATTTTGACAGCCAAAACAAGATCCGATTACTCAGGGGAAACAAAATAAATGTCTTTGCATTTAATATAGGAAATAATGTGTTTCATAGCCTCTTTGTCACATATTATTTATCTCTTATCCTCACAAGTATTGTATTTGATTTCTACTGTGCAATTATATTAAATGGAAATATGAGTAGTACTGAGGAGAAAATAAAACCATCTGTTTGAACATACAGAGTTGAAGTTTTAATCAAAAAGAGGTACTCATTTAAAGGCCATATGAACATAATACCCCAGGACCACAAATATGTTTCTAGTGGGAGAATGACATTTTTGTAAAGATTACAAAAGCATTAAGCTTGTTACTTTTTAAGCTTATAGTAGGGGGTAAGATAACAGTATCCAAGTTACTGAAATGTCAATTGAACTGACAGGATTTCAAAGCTGGTAGTGTGCCTGAAACCCTTCCTTCTTTTTAGAGTCGTTTCTTGAAATTGGTTATTAAGCCCATAATATGGGCAGTGAAATCTCATTATTGTCTCTTTGTCATTTTAAAGAGATGCCCATTCCAGAATTTTATTAGCAAGTTGTTTATTTAATAAGCGAACACTTTCTTTACTTTTCAAATTACTTATATACTTTAAAACATAAAATTCTTGATGCTTTTTGGGTTTATATCTCTTTTAGACTGTTGTGTCCTAATGAAGTCCTTCCACTTCATCTTTTCTAATAGAAACTCGGATCTGTTTTCTGAATTCTGTAGAGGTTGAGAGGGGCATAGTTACATTCTTGATTTTTTTTTTGCTTTCAAAATGTCCATGATTAGTAAACACCAACTAATTATCTTCTTTTTTTTTTTGCTTTCTCAGCACACCTGCCTGTTCTTCCTCAGCATGAAGAGAGCATTTAACTCACTATGCCCTCTAATTATTGCATTCTTTTCCCGAGTTTAAAAAGATGAAAGTGATTTACTCTCTAGTCTGATACTTTACGAGTGGTCAGAGGTCAATTTGCAATATATATACTGTGGCATTCTGTTTTATAATAAAAAGTGACAAAATCTGACGGAGAACTGCTAAGCTCTCTCTTACTTCAGAATATAGCCCTGTGTGAAGAAAAGTGTGTAGAACTGTGGCAGATAAGAGACGATCTCAAAAACGTCTTTTTTTTTTTTAAAGAGACATAAAGAAAATAAAGTTGTTCCAGGAATCTTTTCAATATACGCATCTGCCACCATATAATCGCCAGTTAATTAGAAGGTCCTGTTTCTGATTTTTGTCAAGACAAAGAACCTCTTCTGTCAGAAAATGTCCATTGAGAGAGAGCAAATTTATCGTTAAAAGGGCAAAATTGTTTTAGTCTCAATTGTTTTAGTCTCAATTGTTTTGAAAAAGAAGTGTGCTTAAATTGGGGGTGTGTCACACGGACAGGATGGATGTTGCATGCTGAGATGGAACAGGAGTCTTCTTTTCTCTGTGCCTTAGGCTTAGAAATCTTTAAAACCTGTCCATTTTCAATCAAGTGGCTGCTGTATCTATGGAATTTGTGAAAAAAACAAAGCTTTTGGTCATTTTATGATAGTTTTCACTAAATTTACTCAGTAAGGCAATAGAGATATTCCTGCCTGTCTGATCTAGAGAGAATAGGGGTGTTTATAACCCAGTCTAACTTCTTAGCTAGAAATTTAGCAGTTAGTGCTCTGCAGATTTTTCGTACCTCTAAATGTTGCAGACTGTCTGGAATTGCATCAGTTGCTGGTCTCAGGCTTTCAGGAAGAGCTTCCTTTTCCTCAGTAGCTTAATGCACTGATCATCCTCTGGCTAAGATCCTAATCTTTATATTTAAGTACAAGGGACACTGTACTGATGAGCTGTTCACGGGCTGGGAAGGTCCAGCAATTTTTGAAACACAGAGAAGTGCTTAAAAAAAAAAAGGTCAGATGTTCTCTTTCAGCCAGTGCTATCAGCTCATCTATGCAGAGCTGGCCTAAAAGTGCTGTCTCAGCTCAGTGGGTAGGAACCTACATGTGTACATCCGTGCTAATCCTTCCTTTGTATTAAAGCCCTTCTACAAAATATTTGTTAAAAGCCTAAGAATTTCACAGAATGTGAAATTTCTGAATTTATTTCTCTAGAAGTTTTTAAATGGCAGCATCTGCCTTTTTTTTTTTTTTTTTGTATGCCTAGTCTTATTTCTGGTTTTTATATTGCAAGTAAAAGCAATCATGAGAACTTTGTGGTGCCTTTACCTATCTAGAATTTTGAAATACAGAGAGGTAGGGAGAAGAACTACGAGTATTGACTCCAGCTTTATAAGTAATTTTTTGAGTGTTTTTTCTTACTAGAACAAAAGCTGTCACTACCTGACTCTGTTATGTATTGGAAATTCCAAGCAGTAAGAGAAGCAAAAGTGACAGAGTCACTTTAATCTATTATTTAAGGAAATACATAATATCATGCTTAGACTACACAAAGGAATGATGAACACTTGATGGCAATACCTGATTGGTTGAAAGTTTTAATAGAGTGGGTCTGATGTAACGAACCAATCTGTGAGACACCCAAGCATTCACTGCGAGCATAAATGCAGAGGACAGAAATGAAACCAGCAGACATTTTCATATTTGCAGACATTAGAGAAACTGAAATCAGATTAAAATAAATATGATAATTGCCATGTTTTCAAATACAAATTAGAATTACAAATTACAATCTTCTCCAACTACAATTGCTTTAAATGGTTTACAGGGTTTACAGAACATATGCAAGTCCTATCACAGAATTCATGAGAAAGTTTGACACAACTGACAATACTTATTGTTAATTTTTTTTTTTCCTTAACTTTTCCTTCAACAAAGACTGAAGACCAACTTCTCAGGCTTCTTCCAGGACTCCTCTGTTTCAAAATCTCCAGTTTGCTACAGGTTCCTTCAGTTCTTATGCTTTCTTCAAGCACTCTGTGTCAGTGTTTTCTGTCTGTGTGTGTGAAGTCTTTGGGGAATGTGATGACTCCCTCAGCCCACAGCATAGGCAAGAAAATTCCAAAATATGTGTGGAACCACTATTGTGTCATTGGTGGGGCCAGATTATGGTTTCAGTTGTAGTAAGGAATATTATAAAGAGCAGCATTTTGTCATGGGATGATTCTTGCATTTATTTTTAAGAGGACTGTTTGCTTACAATCACTGCTTCACAAGAAATTGTCAATTACAGAATAGCACCTAAGAAAGACCCTATAAAAGCTATAAATAACTGCTTATGCAGTCTACAAGTTTTACAACCATTTTAATTAAAGGGAAGTTTAAAGAATATCTGCTGTATCATTCCAATGACAATCGTCCAAAAATTATCGGATAGCAGCTGCTAAATTCCTTAAATGGAACCATCATTAATTAGTTTTAATTCAGAGAATAATTAATATGTTTGCACTTGAATTCTTTAAAATGCCATTGTCTATCAGAAATTGCAGTGTATAATCAGCATGTCTTGGAATTTTTTAGAGGGCACATGTGGGGTTTTTTGCAAGTTAAGGAGCAGGTTGAGTGTTTTCAGAGCAAGCTGAGATAGGTATCTGTGTATAAAGTAGTTTCATTAAATGTTATTACAGGGCACTTCATCTTCAGAGCACTTGATGAAGTCACTGTAATTTGTTCAGCAGAGTTGTAAAGTAGCTGTGTGCTGTCAAGGAGTCAGATTGGTGAGATGATTTCCTCAAGATTACTACATAAATTTGGTGTCGGAGCATGATCAGTTGTTCACGCTCTCTAAACTGTGTTCCCAGCACTGGCCTATCCTTTCATCACTTGGGTGGGTGAACATGATTTCAAGACTTAATTTTGACAGACATTGGTGTTAACAAAGGACTTAAGCATTTGGTAGCAAACATCCAGCAACCTGATACGGAATCAACCTTCATGATGAGGTGAAAACTGATCTTATTTAACTGGGAAGACATTATGGAGCAGATGTGATTAAAATTTCATGTATAGAGATTCTCTTTCAAAAGATTAGTGTAGTCTTCACTGAGGTTGTTTAATAGTTGGCAGTGACATATCTCTTTCTATGACATACACACTCTCCTGATTAAATATATGCAAATTTATACATGCTTACCATGTTTATACATAAGTTGAGATCCCTTATTTCACTGCATTTTTTTTGACACATCCGTGGTGTGGATGTATAGCATAACCACTTACAAAAGTCACAAGGTATGGCGCTGTCTAATAATAAAATGTTTGCTGTCTTTACATCTGTGACCAGTTTTGGTTGTTTTTTGTTTGTTTTGGTTTGTTTGTTTGTTTTTTTTTAAGGGACACTGATAAAGGGACATTAAACAAGCCCACCTGCAGTCTGCTTGTGTAACCTGCTTTATCAGGTTCTCTGGGCGCTTCGCTGGAGCTAACAGGGAGCTGCCAGAGCAAGACAGGTGTTTAAAAAACCTTAATCACTGGGGTAACAGTTTGCATCCATGTGGTTCCCTTTGCTGCACTGATAGTTCTTTATGGGCCTGTCAGTTTCAATCAGCATAGAGCACATGTGATCAGTATATCTGATAAACTTGTCAATGCCTTTTTAAAGCAGG
>JANIJG010004283.1:16031-27021 GCA_024611175.1 Megaceryle torquata | reverse complement strand
AGAGAGAGAGAATGAAAGAAAAACAAAAATTCACCAGTCACATTTCAGTTATGCATCTGCATATTTTCATATGCCTTTTTTGATTTTAAATACTTCTAGGCTATAACCAGGGATATTGGAAACACTTTATGTAATAGTTTCTAGAGGTACAGCTTTGAGGAAAGCACCAGTTTAGAAACTGACTATAAAGTCACAAGTTAACAGGTGTACACAGGTCATTTAGATCTAGCACAGCCTTGTTTCTCATGCTGCTTCATTTTTAGAGGTGAGGAGAAACCGTTTTAAGTGGTAAGATAAAGGCAGATATCTGGCTATTGTATTTAAGCGTTTTGGAAAAGCTCAGGTACAATGATCAAGTGCTTTGTTGAATGTGTGTCTTTTGCTCTGTGTTGCCTGGAAAATGCTTTAATTAAATTATCAGGCAGCTTAGAATTCATATGGGCACTTCTCAACTTTATCACCTGTGAAGTAAAATTCCCCAATACCACCTTTTTTTTTTATTATTATTATTCCTAAGAGTTTCCAAGTGGTTATTTTGCAGAAAATGTCTTTATACACAAATACATAAGAGAAGATTGAGATTCAGTGTTTGAAACATTGTGCATCCACACTGAATTTAA
The DNA here is from genome assembly GCA_024611175.1 of Megaceryle torquata. Lineage (NCBI taxonomy): Eukaryota > Metazoa > Chordata > Aves > Coraciiformes > Cerylidae > Megaceryle > Megaceryle torquata. The sequence continues at coordinate 26,401 of JANIJG010004283.1, read as the reverse complement.
CCTTGATGTTTGAATGACATGCTGATTTTTTGTTAATACTGGGTAGAGCTAAGTCTACAATGTATTTATCTTCTTGAAAGATGAGGTATTAATTTGGATCTTAGTATTGCAAAGTTCTCCCTGATTTCACTCATAATCCCTTTGTATCTTTTTACAGTATTGATGCTGACTGTTTCACTAGACTATATTCTACATACACATATTTTTTGTTTGTAGAGAAAAGCATAAAATACTTAGGGAAGGGCACCAAGGTGATAAATGTAGAACAGCTTCTATATTAACAGAAATAAGTGAACTAAACTTCTTCAGTTTGAAAACAAATTTAAGATGGTAGGATACGATAGAGGTCTATAAAATGGATGTATTATAAAAAATAAAGAGGTATCAGTAGTTGACTGATTCTTAAAACTGATTGGCATCAAGTGAAGCTAGAAGATTAAATATTCAAACAAACAAAATGATGTGTTTCTTAACCCAGACTTAGGTTAGTAGGTAAAGTGTGCAACTTCTTTCCACAAAATGTTATAGATGATAAAAATTTAGGTGAGTTCAGGGGGTAACTGGAGAAACTGATGGAATAGAAACCCACTACAGATTCTAAAGTGTGCCACACCTGTCTGTGGAAGCTGCCCAAGTGCAGGTAGTCAAGAGCTAGGTAAGGTCTGAGGAAAAAAGATTGCATATGATTTTCTTGTTATATGTGTGTTTAGTCTTCCTCTTTCAGTCACTCTCCAAGCCCAGGATACTGGGATAAAAGATGCTGTAGCTGAACCCAGTGTTCAATTAGTCTAAGTGAAAACCGTTTTTTATTACTCTTGGGGTTTATTATTAAAATTATTATGAATCTATTCTTGCTCTCAGGATTTTATATTTAAAATCTCAGCAAGGTTGCCATTTACTTATTTGGAGTGTTGTGTTTTTCTTACTCCAAGACGAGTGTTGAGTCATGCGTTTTTACTGTTTGTTGGTAGGAGTGGTTTAGCCAGATGGATGAGGTGAATTTTTTTCCTATCTCGCATTTCAAGCCGAAGATGTAAGAATAAAAATAAATTAAGGCAGCACTCTTACCTACAGTTAAGAAGGTCTGAAGTTTTAGTGTGCTATCAAAAGTCGAAAAAAATTGCTGTCTGAATTCTGTGTGTGTCAACTGCATGAAGCAGATGCCATTTTTGGTGTTTTCTAGATAAACTTCTTCATAACTACATCACTAAACCTGGTTGAAAATTATGATCAGAGTGCTCACATTCTCTTGGGTGTGTTTGCAAAACATATCTCGAATCATCAGCATCTGAATCTAAGTATTCACTGTTAACTAAATGTCATCATTTGTGCAATGAAGCAGCAAAACCCTGTGTATGTTTCTGATTCTTGACTGTTTCAGCAGAAATTTGTTTCTGTTACCTGTGCTTTTTCTTTGTTTCTTCATAAGCTTTTCTGTGTAGCTTCTCCAGTTGAAGGCGAATTTTCCAGTCTGAGGAAGAAGGGAGAAAAGCAAGAAACTGTGGAATGACAGCTGCAAGAACTTCAGGTTTCGAGTAATTCAGCAAGTTAGTGTAGAGGAAGAGGACTCATAACCTGGGTTACAGTGACTCTTCTGTTTTGGCTTAAATTTACCTAAAAACCTAGATTAACTGTGTGTTGAAGACTGCAAGGCCCATGGGTTTTGTGTCAAGATGTTAAGATACCTTTGTGAGAATTTTGATAACTAAATTAAGTATTTAGGTTGCAAGGATGGAACAGAAGCTTTGATTCTTTTGAAAGGCTGTATGAGAAATGCAGATCAAATGATTTGGATTTTAGTATTGATGCATGTTTATTGGAACTTAAGGAGGATGTAGGACCTGCAGTATTCTCGTTTCATTTATTCTTAAATTTTTTATTACCAGACCTTTTTTTCTTTTCTTTTTTTTTTTTTTTCTTCTGCTCAGATAGCTTTTATTACTGATGATTGTGGCATTGATGTCTCAGGGCCTTTTCTCAGGTATATGATACTTGCAGTGGACATATTTCATCCTTAGACCTGACAGCATTTGAGCCTTTCCAGCTGCCTTGCAAAGGACTGGGCATTTGCTGCTTTACTGGTGTCATGAGGCTTGAATGATATCTGAACAGAAACTTCAGATCCAGTGTAGTCCATCTTAGGTTGATCAAGTGGGTGTCAAGTAGAAGGGGCCGGTCTCTTTCCACCTCTTCCTTAGCCTCCAGAAAGAACCACAGTGTAAACAGCAGAACCTTAAAGGACTTCCTCTTCTTCCTCTTAGCAAAATAATTATGCTGCCCTTGGTGAAGCTTAAAGACAGTTTTCCAGAAATTAGTGTTTCTTCTGTAGGTTTACTTAGAAAACTGAAGCTCCTTAATTAGGGCTGTGCAACAAAGACCTGGGTGCCCTAATGGGCCTTAATGGCCCTGACCAGCCTCTTCTGGGGTCTTCACTGCAGCCTGCCCAAAAGACGTATTTCAGCTGAGGCCTGGGTCTTCAGTCCCTGCCTGAGCTATGTCACAGACATCCTGATGTCCATCTCCACCAGAGTCATGTCTGTCACTGGCCATGGACTCCATTCATTCAGACTTCCTGGCTTTAGCTTGAACTTGCTTTATCGCCCTAGTCCTACCCAACGATCACTGAACTGTGCCTGACTCTTGCTTACCCTCAACAGACCTGGTCCTGAATCCAAGCTCTGAATTAACTTGCTGGCTCAACCTCAGCTTTGTGTCATCACCAGGAACGTGGCTGATGATCTGGACTCGTGGTTGAAACCTGACTATCTTCTCTGGGTCTCCCTTGCTTACAGGTTGCAGGATGGGGCACTGGCTGATGAGTAAACTGTCTTGCTGGCCATATCATCATGCTCTGTCCCTCAGGGAGCCGCCAGCTTTCGATGGGCCCCTGACACTGTTCTTTTTGGGATCTTTTTTGTTGCACCTAAAGGTGTCTTACCCACACTGACTTACTATTTTTCTCCTGGCCAGTTTGGTCTCCAGAGCAGTCCAGAAATCATTAGCACAGGCAATGGCTTTGTAGAGCAGCATATTTATGACTCTAATTCCACACAGAAGGAAGACTGAGGCTATGTTCAAGAGCTCAGAACCTTTTCTTACTTCTCTGTGTTTATTTAGGTCCTAACCTCACCTGTATTTAGAGAAATATTTGCAAAATCAGCTTGTGAGCACATTGACAATGGCTGTATGATCCAGTTTGTGTCTCTGTAGTCTCTCTTCCAGCCTTTCTGTAACTTTTCTGAAACTATTCTTAGAAGGCATCACCTTAACAGGAGGTCAGCGTGTCTTGTTGTTAGGAATTTTCACCACAACTTGCACCCATGCATCACCACTCTCTGGGACTGGCCATTCAGTCAGTTTTTTACCCAGTAAAGCATCTACCCATCCAGGCCACGATCAGACAGTTTCTCCAGGAGGGTGCTGTGGGAAATGGTGTGAAAGGCTTTACTGAAATCCAGGTCCACAGCATGCTTGTGCTTCTGCAGCTGCAGAGACTGCACTCTTTAGTAAGCTCATGGTTCTGTACAAGTAAAATGACATGGAACAGTGCCTTGCAGTGATAGTTCTGGATACCTCAGATGAGCAGTTCAAAGATAACGGCCCTGAGGAAAGAGCCTCCAGAACTGTGAACTGTGCAGAATAGGAGATAATTTCATGTGTGCGGTGTGGATCAGCAGCTGAGAGGTGTTACTGGACCAGCGTTTGTCCTTTCAGATGCCTATTGCCTTATCATCATCAGATTGGGTTGATAGGCAGGTCCAGTGGTACATCAGCATGATTTGTCCTGATTGCTAATGTGACAGTATGTGGCTCTACCTATCCATAGTGTTGTAACAAAAAACTCCCTGTGAATGATGCATGAATCTTTTGTCACATCTGGATCCTTGGTATATTTGTCATGTCAAATGTAAATCACATTACATTTTCCTTATCACAACGCAGTCCAACGGAGCACAAAAGGAGAATTACTCACAGGTTACCCATAGCATAGAGGTGTTTGATTGGTTGGTTGGGTGGGTGGTTGGTTGATCGTACTCTTTCCAGACAATTCTTAGGAGCTGGGTTGTGTGATGCATCGCATCTCTGTCTTAGGCCTGTAGTGCAAGGTGATCATTCATCCTTCTTTCCCTCTTGTCAGCAGTTCTAGAATTGTATTTATTACATCGTGGTCTCATCTTTCCTTTATGTTTTCTAATGCCTCTATCTTGACCATTCCAGCCACAGAGGGTTTGTACATCACTGTATGTTGAACTCCATTTTTTTTTTAAGCCATGAAATTAACCCAGTATTCTTTACCACCTTGAACCATCTAGAACTTTGTCTGTACCTCACAACCTAAAAAGGTAGAGAGCTTTATCTAGATGTTTGTAGAAGATATGTAGTATTAAGTAGGAAGATTTTTAATTGGTGATTATCTTACTGTTCATTTGTGTACTCTATAGTATGCCTTGTCATATATTAAAGTGTTCTCTCCACTTCTCAGTGGCTTGAAAAGAGAGGGAGCTTTGAACTTAATATTTTCCAGCTGAATTATACTTTGAATGATCATTGAAAGTAAAAATTAAAGATTTACTTTTTTTGAGTTTGGTACTATATGCTAAAATTGATACTTTTGTGGAACATCTTTGGCTTTTAGGCCCACTTTCTTTTGTCCAATGAGGACAATACCACTTAGGCAGTCAAGCAGCTGGAAGGTTTCTCTGTTCCTCCAGAGAGGAGTACCACAAGGTTTCCAAATTATAAGAGACAGAACTAACTGTTCCCTTGTTTTTTTTTTTTATGTGATTTGTGGTTCTTACATCTTGGACCTGTTATTTCTGGTTGTCTGCAGACACAAGCAGTCATTTCACGTCAGTTACAGCCAGTATTGTATTATCTACTTTTCAGGTAAAGGAGACAAATTCTCTGGATAGCAGAATGTCTTTTTTCTGAAGTTTGAGACTTAAACTTGGAAATCCAGTGGTACAGATATTATTTACTTATTATTTAGTGAGGAAAGGCACTAACAGAGACAATTACACATAATACTTTCTTTTGCCATTCTTAGAAACGCAAGGGACTAGCATGAATACATCTGTTCAGAACTTTGAGGAAATTCAGATGTGGATCCAAGACTTGCAGTTCGATCTCTAAAGGCTGCAAAACTGGAATAGCAAATTAGGGAATTTGTATTCAGAGCTCAGCTCTCCTACTTAGATCTCTCTCTCTTTAAAAGTAATTTGTGAATACCTAAAAAAACACCTAGGAACTTTGAGGGAAAAGGGAGGTACTGAGTATTTCAAAACTGCGAAGGTAAGAGAGATTTGACACATAAAAGTATGTTTCAATCAATTTCTATGTGTTTTCGTCTTTCAGAGCTTTCCTTTCAAACTCCTCTGGTTCTCACTCTGACACTTTCTACATAAACTGTTCTGCTGATGATACATCTGCAACAAAACCACATAGGAACATGGTATCAGCTCACCGCAATTTGCATAGAAGTGTAAATTTGTTACATTTAAAGAAGTTATAAAATTAAAAGACTTAAAACCATGTGGTTTGGTAATACCAAATTGGAAACAGCTCACAGTCTTTTATAGTCTGACTGTGCTCAAATCAGAGTTCCCTAGTTGATGTGACATGATTATATGTTACGATTACAAGTGTTAACCTTTCAAAATAAAATGTTCGGTTTCTTCTTTTAAATACCAAATGCTTATAGGTATAATACTTGCTGATATTTGTTCACTGACAGTCTCACTTGTTTTCAAACCCCACATATTTAAAGTTGTGGAGTGTTAGATTGATGTTTCTTTTCACGCAAATGTCATATTCATCAGCTGTATTGTGCTAGCAGATTGTTAAACAGACAAGGTGACTTGCAGAGTGACAGGGTAGTGATGTGATGTCCCAAACCATTAAAATACAGCAATGACGTGGGTTTTTTCCTTTTGTTCAATCACTTTTTGCAGCACAGTGGTTTGGTTTTGGGTTTTTTTATTTTCTGTAAAACACAGGTGAGAGGTTTCTGACTATGTCTGTTGCTTAGAAAAAATCCTACTTCATTGAATAACAAAACTTGGAATTCAGTTGTAGCTTCCTAGGTAGTTGGGAAATACTAAATATTTAGGAAGAACTAATGTTAACAGTATTTTATAATGATTAAAAGATACTCTATTCTATGGTAAAAATGAAATTATTTGATATATTTTACTTTCTTACATAATCACTTTTTCAGGATAATTTTTTAAGCTATAGTAAAAAGTATTTTATCATTTTACCTCAACAGCCTCCCAAGAATACCACAAAAAAGGAAGGAACTTCTGCTTAACATTATATCAACTCAAATGTCTTTCTCAACTTATCAAGCTCTTTTTAGTAATGGAAGAAAAAATTGAGGAGCTCTCTGCAGAGATTCTGTTGGTGCCTTCATTTACAGAGAGGAATAAGAATATTCAAGGTAATGAATGCTTTTCCTTATTTATTGATTCTGCTTTGTGCAAAAGGATAATTTTGTGTGATTTTCAACATCAGTTACCTAATATGTGTCATCGTATTTTGTAATCGAGTGTATTAACCATATCCACTGCAAGTCTTTTTGAAATATGCAGAGCTACATTTGAGCACAGTGACTTGTTGAAAAGAACTGATAGTTGTGTGTAAAGATGTGACATACAGTGGTTATCAATGGAGAATCTTAATGAAAAAGAATCAAACACTAATATGGCAACTTCTATTGATTTATCTATAAAATCCCGTATTTCGTATATGACAAAACAATACACAGAGCCTGAATTCTTTGAAACTGTGGCTGTTTCTGAACTTGTCCTTGAAAGGTGCCTTTTTCAAGAGAAACACCCTGACTTGAACATCAGTTTAACTGATCGCAGTATATATGCAGCTAAATGCTTTCATATATAAAGCTACTTTAATCTATAGTTCTCTCAAACACTTATTAATTTGTACTACGTTTATTACCGTGCTTAGCCCACTGGCTTCGGTGGGTATTTTCTGGGAGTGGGTTCTACATCAGAATGTAAACTGCTTCACGATTGAGCCTGACATTTGCCTTTCCTTCAGGTTCCACGCTCACTCTCTTTTTCATCTAGTTGTGTTCATGTCATATGAGGAGAACCTGAAATCCTGAAAATTCAAGTGAATAACACCTTCCAGGTCACAGTGTGCTCATAAATGTTCTTCTACGCTGCTGCTTCTGCCAGTAGAGAGTCTCCAGGTCACCAGAGAGCAGGTGTTTTCAAGAGCTTTGATTATATTGCAGGAAAGGATGAGACCAGAAATGAGGCCAGGCTGCTTAGGGAGAGAGGAGAGGTGGAGTCAAATATTCGATATCTCTGTAGTCAAGCTGCAGGCTGAGAAGAAAGCTGTTTTGGGAATGTGGTCTTGGAAAACTAAATTGATAAAAAAATTGTTAAAAAAAAAATTATAAAGAAGAGTTCTGAGGCACACATTTTATCGATGGAGTCTTCATCTAAAATACTGACACTGAAAGAAATCCAGGCTAACTTCTTTATATTTAGAATATATATCAAAACTCAAATTCACATTCAAGTTCTATTTTTGCTATTGGTTTCATGTGTTTTTACCTTCCTTAAACTTCTGGTTTTAATAATTCTCAAGAAATGTGAAGCTGTTATACACTGTGGTTTATGTTTTACGTCCTTGATCCTACAGAAAGGTGTTACAATAAACTTTTCATGGTCATACTCTGGAGGATGGGGTATACACTCATAGAATCATACAATCATGGAATCAGTAAGGTTGAAAACAACCTTCAAGATCATCAAATCCACGTACTAAACTTTCTGTAAGGGTAATTTTAAGTACTATTTTACTTGTATAGTTTAAGATAAAATGTAAAAAAAAAAAAAATACAAAACTCTTGAACGGGAAATTTGTTTGACATGTTTAAGTAACTACACTCTAAGGCATGGGATCTCCAGTAATTCAGAGAATGTAATGATTTCAACATAACAAGAAATACTTTACTTTCAGGGAAGGGTATTTAGGACTTTATTCTGCAGGCATTTCTCCAAGCATAATTACACTTCAGAACTGCTCCTCAAAAGTGTGTTGAGCTTTCTTCTTCTTTGAGTATTCTTTTAGAGTAATTGTGTCTATAGCAAGTCAGTTCTTAAGTGGTGCCTCTACTTAATCAAATCTGATGGGGGCACATCGTGAGATCTTGTTGTAGGAGGCAGTCTTCTGTGTAGAAGGCATGTTCTAAAGAAAACATAAACTTACTTTTACCCTGAAACACAGGGAAAGGTAGATCTTATACAGGTGAAGTTAGTGAAGTTGTCAGACATATCTTTGTTTTTCATGTTGCTGCTCTGATCAGGTGGTTTTAATCACAAAACTTTGCTCAGTTATATCGGTTTCTGGATACTTTGTGAAGAGAAGACATGAGCAGAGAAATTTTTATAAAAAGTCTGTCGAGGAGAAGGGTTTATTGGTGTTATTTTCACTTCATATTGTCAGAAATCTCAGTTGTAGTGATGAAGTGAAAGATGATTTGATATGGGAGAATGAGAGATATGTTCCCAGTAGTTCCAGGTTCTGTTAAGTACCAGAAGGGATTTAAGATTTTCTCTGTTCATGTCCTATATTGGGCTAACAACCTTATTTTTTATCACTGATAAGGACTGAGTTTTGATAAGAATGATTGATTAGAATCCTTGCTTTATTTTCACTGGAACACATTATAGTATGTGACTAGAAAATGTAATGGCCATCTTCTGTACTTTCTTAGAAGCCTTCTTACTAAAAATCTTGCTTAATTTAACAGAGTAGAGAGTGCAGATCTATCCAAAGCAGCTTTAAATTAACTTGGGTACCAGCATCAGCTTCACAGAGCAACATGGGCTTGCAGAACCAGGGCAAATTATCCCCAATGGAACAATCTGCTCGAGATGCTAGAGAGCTACCCTTGCTCCCCCTGACTGGTGTAAAACTAGGTTGGGTGTATCCAGACTACCCCACAGCCACTGCACTGCAGGTGTATCAGACGTACCAGTCCCTTGCAAGTAGTGCTGCTGGTAAATTAAAGGAAGCTGGCCAGTACCACAAAGGTAGGCTAAAATCCAAGTGAGCTGAAGTTTCCCTAGGCATTACATAGGTGGGAGTCTTGCACTTGCTTCCTTTTCTTTTTGGTTGCTTTTAATATTCACGGGAGCCTTTTCATCTATGTAACTCACACAGAGACGTGACAAAAATAATGTGTTTTCATGTGTGTGTCACGCGTTGTGTTTATGTGTATAGTTATTTCAATGGCAGTTTTAGTTGATTTTTGTTCAGCATATCCCATAGTACTTCAATCTGGATATATCGAACATGTGTAAAGTTCCATCAGAAACAGAGTAGTTCTTTGGATGGTTCCTCTTTTTAAATTTTTTTTTCTGTCCCAAAGATGGCATCTGAGTTTTATCTAAACCAGACGGTTTCTTGGCCCTCATTTTTCCCTAAACCCAGCGATGACAAAGAGCAATGGCTGCATAAATGGGATGTAAGAAGAACACTTAGGGTTTATCACAGAAGAATCAAAGATTTCGTATCTTCTGACAGATTGTTTGTACTCTTAGGGGGTCTTAAGAGGGGTCAAATGGCTTCTAAGAGTTCCTTAGCTAGATGGTTAAGGGATTGTATTAGGGAGGCGTATGTAGTTAAGGGTAAAGAGGCTCCCAGGGTTTGTAAAGCTCATTACACTAGGACTATAGCTGCTTCTTGGGCGGAGAGGTCGAAGGCTTCCACATTGGAAATTTGCAAGGTGGCCACCTGGGCTTCTCTTCATACTTTTTCATTGCATTATCTCTTGGATGTAGTCTCTTCTGCGGATTCTGCTTTTGGTAGGAGGTTGCTTGTGAACCAAAAAAAGAACAGTGAAGAAAAGAAAGACATGTAGTTCACAGTTCTAGCTGGCAACAAGACAAGTTTCTTTGCAGTGTGCACAATGGAATCCTATGAAGACCAATTTAGGCGGTTGAAAATAGATGTTAGAGGGAAGTACTGCCTACCAGTGTTCTCTGATGGTAACCCCATGGCAGACAATAGCACCAAAGGAAACAGTGAACCAGAGTGAACTCTGTAGGGAGATGGATGTAGAGAGGTTTTTTAGGTGGTACGGATAGTTCTCTGAGTTCAGTTTCAGAGTTCTGTATCCAGCAACTTCTGGAATATACTCAGAATCCTCTTTTTCCCAAACCGATTTGCACGGATTGAAAAAAAATCTATGAATTGCATTTTCCACTCTAACTTCTTTTCACTATTCTCCACCTAGTTCTTCCTGATTTTAATTTTTGACTTTCCTTTACTAACCCTATCTTAGCACGTGTTCCTCAACGAGCAGTATGTACATGCCAGATTTTGCACTTGAT
>JANIJG010004282.1:16909-35160 GCA_024611175.1 Megaceryle torquata | reverse complement strand
CCAATTCCTTATCCACTGAACAGTCCACCCATCAAATCTGTATCTCTCCAACTTGGCGAGTAGGATGTTGTGGGGGATGGTGTCAAAGTCCTTGCAGAAGTCCTGATAGATTACATCCACAGGTTGTCCCTTGTCCACTGATGCATGTGGATGTTCTCTATTTTAATATTAAAGGTGGAACTGCCAGCATTGACAAAATTGTGGAGAATCCAGTCAGTTGTATGTGAAGGAAGGAGACAGAGATCTTTGTCATGCTGTGAGTCCCATAAAACCGTAAGTCATATTGGCTGTAGTGCCATCCTTCTGGAGAGATATGGGGACAAAGGAATCCATGCAGTGGAAGATTGCCCCAATACTGCTTCTGCTTTCCTTTAGTTCATCTTTTTGTGGGAGGGAATCCTTCCAGAATGCTAGTGGCAGTTTCAGTAAAAGTCTGCAGCAGCCACTGGGATGGAGATAAGTGTCTATATTACTGCCTTGCTATTACAAGTCATTTACTCCAGTACACATTTGTTTCCTGTTCTGCGCTGTTGGGGAGAGAGAAATAAATGTTCTACTTGCCTGAGAAAACTAAAATGGAAAAATATTTGTACATTTGTTTCTTAATTTGTTCTGGCAATGTACCACCAGCTTGTGGAAGAAAGGATGAGAAGAAATGTTTTGTTTTCTCAATAGTTTAATGGACAGAGATGTCAAAAAGTCACTTGACTGATTATTTATGGCGAGAAGCAAATTCAGTCACCTTGCTAGGTGAGGCTTAAGGAGTCTGAGCTCCTTGTTATATATACATGGCTTGGTGCATCTGCCTTTTTATGGAGCTTGCTTTCCTACAGCCATTTGAAAGAATCTATAGCAATGTTCTATTAATTTCTACCTTTAAATATCTGCATTTCCTAAATTAAAATTTAAAAAAGTAAAAATAAAAAACCCAAACCAACACAAAACTGACTCACACACATTAACCATAGTTATAAGAAGTTAACAGTTACTGGAATTGGTTCCGGATCACTGAAATGTTCTTTTATCTCAAAGATTGAGACATTCTTTCTATTCCAAAATATTTTTTCTTTAGAAAAAGAATTCTCTAACCAGTGTTTGGCTATTATTAATGTATTGTTATTACTACCTTTATCCAGTGAGACTTGCTGTGTCTGTTTTAGCTACAGTCACATTTATATAAGTGATCTATCAGTGATATTTCTCCCCTGCACTCTTAGAAATGGAAATATTATTTCAAATAGTTTGGAAATATTCTACACCAACTGCATTCAGTTCATCAGATTATATAAAATCCAAGGATGACCACACTGTTAGGATTTAGAATAGAGTGAATCCAAAGATTTTGAGGGGTTCCAACAGTATACAATGAATGACCTGAGGGATGTTTTTTTGAAATGCAATCAATGTATTGCAAAGTGGAGTGTTGGAATCTTAGGCATTTTCATATAACTTCAGTTTTGTCCTTTGGAATGAGCGTTGGTTTTCATTACAATACAATGAAAGCATGAAGTTGCTGGTCACTTCCCTGAGACAGCAAAGTTGCAGGGAACAAATTATTTTGTTTCTTTCTCCCAAGAGATTCCCCTCCTGAACCTAAAAGTTGTGGTGGTTTAGGGCCAGACAGCAGCTAAGCACTACGTAGCCACTCACTTACTCCTCTCTCCCCCCTCAACATGGTGATGGGAAGGAGAATTGAGAGAAAAAGGTAAAACCCTGTGTATTGAGATCAGGAGAGATTAATAGAACATCACAAAGAGAGAAGAAACAACAGCAATAACAATAATCATAATACGAGTGATGTACAACACACAACTACTCACCACTTGGAATCTGCTGCTCGGCCCAGCCCCCTACCCAAGCTACACATCTTCCCATGGCCAACTCCAGCTTTAGATACAGGGCATGAAATCAATATGGTTTCAAGTATCCCATTGGCTTTCAGCTATCCTGACTGTGACCCCTTACAGCTTCTTGGGAAAATTAACCCTATCCTAGCTAATCCCAGGACAAGAGAAAAGTGACAGGGGAAAATCATGGACGCTGCTGTGTTTGGAACTGGAAGGGTAGATAACACCAGTGGTCCCTGCAGGTTACGTGCACACCATATATGGGGAGATTCATTAGGCGATTTGGAGAAGTTGCAAGAGGTTTGATATTCAGAACTTAACTGCTAGTCAGACTGAATAAAATTTTTGTAGCTGGAGGATATTTTGTGCTCTGAACTATGGTTCGAATGTTTGTACCGAAATCTGTCTAATTGTGGCTAAAATAGCTAGATGCACCTCTGCAAAGCTCAGTGCTTGACAACTTTGACCATGAGAAAAATAAAAATACAGGAGTTCCTTGTATGTCTTATCATGTATATGAGGAAAGCTGCAGTGAAACAGTCTGTGTGAGACAGCACACCAGCAATTTTGTAACAGAGCTCATGTGAAGTACAATGAAGTAGCTGATGGCAGTTTTGAGGCTATTTCTGTGGGTATAAGAGGCAGTAACAAATCAGAACTATTGTGACTTACCTATACAAGATACTAAAATGGTCATATAGTTTGAAGAACAGGAAATATTTCTGCAGTAGAATAGCTCTCTTTAGGCGAGCTGTGTGTGTGGAAAGACAGGCTTAGCCAACAAACCCAGAACTACTAAGGATTCCTCAAGTCTGCTCTGTAATAAAAGAAACTGCAGAAGACAACCTCTACGAGGGCTCTGTATATGGCTGTGCACATTCAATCTGGTTCCATATGAGAAAGGTGGGAAGGTCTGACAGAAGGAAACTCCATTTTCTTTCTTAAAAAGATGTACTTCTAGAATAATCCCAGGACTAAAACATTAGGGATGCTGTCAAGTGAAGACAGAGTTGGTTCAGTGACAACTTGCAAAGGTGGTCCACTGGAAGAAACTAATGGATTTTTACAAGGATATTTAAGTAAGTAAGTACTTACACCGATTTTATTCACCTATTTGTTGCATGTCTAATGTGATTGGAACCAGATTATCAGGAAAGTAGGCTGTAGCCTCCTTTCAAATGGATGAGGGAAAACCAATGGTCTGACTTCTGTTAAACAGGAGTCAATATTGCTGGTGTCTGGATTATGTGTGAAAACCTCTATTTTCTTAAAGTTGCTGATCTTCTAATTGGTATGTTTTCCATACCAGGTATATACCATGTTATGCTTCAAACATTGACATCCTGCTAATAATTATGTTAATTTTATGTGTTGTGTACAGTGTAACTCATCTATCTATGCTTCATGAATGAAATTAAATGACCCTTGCCTTGAACTGTGAGCACAGAGATGAATTTGAAATGCTCATAGATACTTCATTGTAACCAATCTTCAGATTTGGAAACTATTAGTGCTAATAGTTCAGGAGTGAAGTCTTTCATTTTATCACTATCCCTAACAGACCTTGCTGCATCAGAAAAAAAGCATTTCAATTTTACTAAAGGAATCTTTTACATAGTAATTTTATGAAAATAACTGCAGGAATGCGTGATAGAATCCTTTTTTTTCTTATTAAACTCTGAAAACTACCTTATTTTGTGCTGCAATAGAAGCAATTTGTGCTAGTTGGTGTCTGTGGTTTGCTCTGGTTTTGTACAGCTTTCATAGTCCCAGAACATTTTCATAATTTAAAGTACTTTCAAAGCTACTAATGAAGAACATTTTATAACATTTAGGCATTAATAAAGTTAGAGATGTAGACTAAACAGAAATGACAAAGTTTATATTGTGAAATAAACCCAAATAATATAAATAATTATCCCGCTGTAAAAAACCCTATATTTTCAAAAAATAGATGTCTTAGTTTGTCATGATTAAGTAGTGTCTGAAATAAATGTTTAAGTGCCATGCACATACTGTGTGAACAGATGTATTTACTATATATGCAAGTGTTGAATAGAAATGGTTACTTTAAACTGTTGAAAGCAATACCTTGATATTCTGGTTTTAGTCTGCACGATTCTCTTCTTAAAGTGTACAGAAATAGTTACTGTAGTGCTCACTACTGTTACTCTATTTTGAGAACTCAGGCTCTTGATCATCATGATTAAATTTTTTTTTTTTTGAGGGTAAATAATATATAGCTATCTATTATCTTCATCTTACTATTTTGATTACCTCTATTGTCTCCTTTATCATCCTTTCATCTTTAAATAAAATATTTTTCTTGTTGCATTAAAAAGGGACGAAGAAATGATGCAGCTTTGTTATGCCAAATATTGTTAAAAATAAGATATACCAGTTTTCAGACTAACTACAGTATTTTAAACAAGTTATCTCATAGGTTTATTTTTCTCATAGCCTCCCTGCAGGTGAAAAGAGGAAACAATTGTAATAAAAAACTTTAAAGGATGCCATACACATACTGGTATCAGTTTTAGAAAGCCTGACTTGGTAGAAAGGTAATATTATTTTTGTTGTGGAAACCTGTCTTGAATCTTAGTAATTTAGAATGTAACACATTTAATATGCTTTATATAGAAGTTTTCAGATTACGTTCTCAGTATTTTTGCTTCTTTCTACCTCCCAGTGACATGCAGGCACTATGATTTGTAAGTCTTTGAAGAATCTTCTGCCACTCTCTTGGAATAGCAAATCCAATACAGCTGTTCAAAAACCCACAGAAAATTTAATGAGAAGCAGAGTGCAAAATATTTTGATTAATACTCCAATTCTCTGCCTGAGCGACACAGTGCTGTAAGATCTGATTTAGCACTAGCAGAGAAATCCATTGTTAACCATTGACTTGAAATATATAGATTTAACCCTAAATGTTTGTGGTGATTGACTTTCTCAAATTCCAAATGCACTTGGATCTCAGTGCCATGTGTAACAAATACTCAGATATGACTTCAAAAGATCTTATCTATTTCCTGAAAATATTCTTTCCTCATTTTTTCCTTCCCCCGGCACGATAAAGAATCTGACATCAGCATTTGTATTTTGGTTATGGAAGAAATGGTTGTGCTGGAGGGAAAATATTGTATTCCCTTCCCCTTTTCTCTCCCCTGTCACTCTGCAAACACCAGAATATGAGCAGCAGAGGAACTCCCTAGAGACATGACATATCTAAGCTCTCATTGCCGAGGCTTCTTGCACTCACCTTGTCTCGTTTCTCTCCCAAGGCAGTTGGCAGTTAGTGTCTGCAGCAAGCTGAAGTAAACCTGCATGGAAATCAGTGATGGCATTCAGTGGGATACTGCTGGAGTTTCCCATGGTTCCAGCCATGGGAAAAACAAAGAAACAGGATTAGTAATTTTGTTGAAGTAAAAGGGTCAGCTTTGATTTGTTCTGTAGACACTCTGAGTATCTGGTCAGTTTTTAAATGTTGTATTCTGAATGTTTCAAAGGGACAGGAGCCACCCAGTAACTGTAGAAACAAGAGTGTCTCTCTCCTATCCTTAGAAAGAGGACATCTTTGGAGTATGCCTTCTTTTCTTTCACTGTTTGGTGTGGAGCAATGCCCAACTCTATCAGAAAAGTATTCAGGTCACTTATTAAAGAGTCTAATCCTTTGTCAGGTTTTATGTGATTGAAGTACAAAGTAATGAGAATCTTTTCCTGTTATTTCCTCTGTCACTAATGGGAATTGTGTTTTCTCTTTGTTTTCTTTTTACATATGCTAAAGATCTTTCAAAACCATTGTGGGAATATGGACTTGTAGAATTTGACACTGTTGTTTTATTCAGTTTGACAAAGCAGGCTATGTGTCTACTTCCCCTTGGTTTCTGTGGGCTATGAATCAAATATCTCTCTTTTATTTTGTTTTGGTAAGCATTTAAAAATATACTTTATTTCATTATACAGATTTGTATCATTGAAATTCAATGTTTGCTAGGGAATGATTAAAGATATGACTAAAATTAATATTCTATATGAAATGGAATAAATAAACCCCATAATCCTTTAATTTATCAATGCTAGAAAAGTAAGAGAATTGTTACCTTAATTTTAGATGTTTTTTAAAAGCAAGGTAGAATTTTCACTGTTAAAATAAAATGAAAATATATTTTCATGAGGATTTTGTAAGACAGATATCACTTAAATAGTGAGCGACCTCCCTGACCCCCACCATGACCAGGCATATCTAAAACTGTCAATTGATGTATCTTACAAATCCATGTCTGAATGACAGCTGACAACTTATATTTTGGTGGTTGTTTTCTAGATCATTGTATGGAACAATTGCAATGGTAGGTTAACCTATTTTCAGTTCTCTAAATCAATTGTTTGTCAAATATTGGAGGTAAATCCTGAGGCCACAGTCAATCCTCTTCGCAGTGACACTTGTCATATTATGTCTTTGTCTAAGAGTTGTCTTTAATAGAATAGTAGCTGTATGGAGATCCAGATTGTAGGTGTGTAAGAATAAAACTTTGCCTTTTTGGAAGAGACGGTTCTATGCTGGGATTCTGAATTTATTGTGTAGATCCAAGTCAGTGTCTTTTCAGATTGGGGAGAGTCTTCCTGTTGCGTTCACTGGAGTTTGAAGTGAATTTTAAAACTCTTTAATCATTGCTTAATTAAAAGTGTATTTTGGAAGATAGAAAACGAAAAGTGTGTTATATAAAATATGGGGAACATCTTTCAGGTATAGTATGGAGATGAGTGTACCTGTTTGATCAAGAAAATGGAATACTAAACACTATTTAGGCTTTGAATAAAGAAAAATTTCTGATCTGTTCTATATTACAGTGGTACTGTTCTGCTGATGTCCTAAGGTTGGACATATAAAAGGATGCTGCACAATGGTAGGTGGCACTTATATAAGTATAAGCCACTCCACAGTGTGTGTTTCCTTTGTTATTAGTTATGCAAAAGTACTAAATGCTTCCTAATGTAGAGCAGATTTATTCAGAACAATATCATGGAGTTATGAAATGGCTTATATTTCTTTTGTGTAATTGAGCTTTGTATGAAGTTGAAAAAAATTGGAAATAGTTCTATATTTTATTCAGAAGTAGTTTATTCTGTAATATTGCAAAGATGAGCAGTTTTCAAGGGCTGGATTTTACTGCTTTCTCTAAAGGTAAACCTATCATTATAGATAACTTTCTGTGTTGAGTTAGAGTGCATTTTTTTCAGTCCACATCCATCTAGTCACAGATACTTAAGACCAGTGAATTCCAGAATAATTCTTAATCGAAAAATGTGAACAAATAATTGAACAAAATATTTTTTTTTATTCTTGAAATCTGTTGTCATCTACATTCACAACTAGATAATTAATCTTCACCTATTAAGAGGGAAGATTTGTGTTAGAATACTCATTCTCCTGTATTTTGAAGAATACAAATAGGAAGTGTTTGTGTGGACAGTGTTGTGAATTTACGATAAAAAATGCTTGGTGCCCTTAGAACCCAAACTGAGATATGTTTTGGTATTGTTTAACTTATCTGTCCACCAAATGGTCAAAGCACATCTTGATGTCTGCTTTTGTGTCAAGAGTATGAAACTGGTGGCATGGAAGTTTAGGATTATTTGATTCCAATCCTAAAATTAGTGTACTAAAGGAAACCTTGGCATAATAATCCTTGTTGCAGCTCATGGTGGGAAGATTGGACTAGATGACTTTTAAAGGTCCCTTCCGACCCAAATTATTCTATGATTCTGTGATTCTGAAATGTTATATTAAACTTGCCAGGTCTCATGAGTTAAAATGTAGTGAGTGAGGGAGGAAATCTTTGCTTCCAGTAGTGATGACAGTAACTGACATTTCCAAATTTATCTCCCTAATTTTATTTATTTTTAGTAAATATCAGCAGTGTTGTCTTATTTTTTGTTTCCTTTCACTATAATAATCTAATTAGTCATGATAAGTCAACACAGTGTTTTGTTGTGGCTGTGGTTGTTTGTTGTTTTGGCTTTTTTTTTACTTTTTATTTAATATTAAGACTGAATGCAAATGTCTTTGAAGTATAATGTAATACCATTCACACTGAAGGAATGGATGGTCTGAATCAAAGAAGAAACTTTTTTGATCAAAGGGCCAGCTTCTTTTCCACTTTTGTTTAAGTCTGAGATGATGCATATATGACCTCAATTTCCATTTAAAAACTTCCATTTTAAAACTATTTTTTGCAGATCTTCCAAATCTAGGCTTTCATTGCTTTCTCCATTGTTTCAGGATTATTTCTTCATGTTTCTCAGAGTTGCACTGAAGATGTACCAAGTTCATCCATGTTTTTGTCTTATCTTGAAATACAAGCTGCTCTGAACAGCAGAGATACAGGGATCTTAAGAATTGTTATTTGATGAGTGATAGGATGAGTAAAAATCCACTTTACTGTGTAAGAGTTATTTCAGTTGTTGTGTTGCCAAGTTTTTTCCAGGTTGATGTTATAGCTACACTGTTTTTTTCACATTTGGAAAGTTTACAGTCCTAAGTGTTTCCAGTCTACTTTTAAAATAGCTACTGTCAGGACACAGCTTTGGTGTCTTAGGTTTATTATTTGGAATCAATCAGATGAATTAAAAGAACCAGGTGTATAAAAATTAATTAAGAGCAACAAAGATTATAATTAGCATATTTTTTTTCCTGTGCCTCTTCCTATGTTCCTTAACCTTCATTTCTGTATTATTGTGAACTATTCAAGGGATGAAGAATCTGTATTCAAAGTAGGTCAGAAATCCTGTTACGTCTGGCACCAGATAGATCTGAATGATGGAAACTTTGATCTGTTTGCTCTTTTTTTTTTTAATTAAGTTTATAGTTGTAGCACTGATGTTTGAAGCAGTTGCAATATGGAAACTTGGGCTTGAAATACTAACATATAGTACTTGAAATAATAATTCTCAGTACTATCACAGATCTCCATCATTTGTGCTGACATGTATTCCTCTTTCCCTGGGCTTCAAATTGGTGCCCAGTAGGGAAGAAGCAGAAAGTCTTTGGGAGAAACCAAGTCCTGTTGTTGCAGTCAATAGTAAATCATGGTTGTCTTTGATCAGTTTGGGATTTTGTCTGTTTTGTCTGGCAATTGAATATTTGAGAGATGCTTCAGCACAGTGTTAGTCGTCAGCTTAGCTGCTCAGCAAACAGATCTTTATGATTTCAATCCTTTGTGCTCTACTCTTCATAGTGGCTTTTGGCTGAATACAGAATCCGATTTAAAATCTCTGGCCATATGCTCAAAGTTACTTATGGAAATGGCATTAGTGGACAGATTAAATTGCTGTGTGCCAGACAAGTCCAGTGCCAGGAGATTTTCACTGTGAAAATGAGGCTACTAAGTGACTTTGATTTTTCATTAAGTTAGGGATATGAAGTTTTTATGGAATTAGTAAAAAGTTAGTAAATAATATACTGTAAGACACGTATCCCTAAGTCTCTCTGTCACTATTTCCTTCTGAAATCCTTAAAAATGCAGTTAAACTTAGCATTTCCAATTTTTTTTGTCTGTTCATGGGGAGATACCCACTCTTGAAGTTTCATCTTCCTTAATTTCCTTGAACAGCTAAAATAGATTTTAAAAGCTGGTTTTGGATCAATTGTATTTTTTCTTCTAAACAAAACAAAACAAAAATTCAAAAAGAGAGAAGGAAGATATTCCATAAGAGTTTTAGAACAACAAGGAGACCTTATTTTTGGGGGGAAGGATATGACCCCATGATCCTTTGACCCTGAATTAGGTAATACGTAATAGAATATGGATTAGGAAAATACTACCAAGAAAAAAATCTTTTATGTTCCTTCCTGGTGAACTGTCTGGGCTTGTTTTATTCCTGTTACTACAGGCAAAATATCAGTAAAATTTAACAGGAAAGGAATAACAAAATAGGAAGGGAAGGGTGTCCATAGTCAACTTTGTAAGCTGTGGGTAGCAGTTGACTGACAGAATCACTGTCCCTAAGAAAGAATCACAGTCCAGAATGGCTACCGGTGAAAAATCACCTAAACCAGCAACATAATAACATAGATAAATGACAAACTGTGACAAAATTTTACAAAGACACTGTGAGCTCAGAAATCAATAAAACTGATCAAAGTGATTTCTTCTCCTTGCAGAACTGTAGCAAACATGGAATTGGACTGTTTTGGGCAACTCAGCACAAGATCGCACTTTGATAGCAATAATTCCTGTAAATTTGCTAGGGAAGCCTTTGTACAAGGCATGCCCAGAGACAACAAGGTACTAAATTTGCTGGATTTGAATTCAAAGAGATATTTTCTGTTATGAACTCAGTTCAGCAAATCAGGGCCTATAGCAATGGTTCTTCATCATGCAGTAAGAAACATGCCATACCAATGGAGGATTACAAAAACAACCTAAAACTGTTCTTAACAGTTTATTCCTTTCATGGTAGTAGTTCATGAGATTAAACTCATTAATTCAGGGTCATTCTCCAGGTGATTTAGATCAATATCAAATAATGTTAGCATCCAGGTCTCAAAATCTGGGGTGAAAGCTTCACAGGTGAGATTTTACCTTCCACCTACATTAACATTTACACTGTGCTTATTTTATTTACACTGTGCTTTGTACTGAAATCGTACTTCTTAGTCTACCCTTAAAATGGAAAACTGTGCAACCCCGTATGGTCCCCATCTCAAAGCTGCTTTCCCAGTTGTTCAAAGGTGTCATCTCATAAATTGCCCAGGTTTATTTTCATAAGTAATCCTGTTCAGATTCTTGTTTTCTCTACCTGAGTGTACTGTTTGCGCAGGGATGATTCATTTTTGTAAAGCTGATGTACGCCTGCAGATCTTTGGATAATTTTGGTTGTGAGCATCAAAACATAGCTATGAAATAATCTCTGATTTTTTAACAAGGCTATGGTGTTTTGGCTGAAGCAGTAGTAAGACTAAGACTAATTGATAGAAGTGTATGTTTTGTCCTTTTTTTTTTGTTTTAATGGTAAATGTGGTTGTGATGAAGTGACTGGCACTTCTTTTATCTGTTGTATATGGAAATGCAAGAATGTAATCTTAAGAAGTAGTGCTAAATGAAATTAAAACTTTTTTTAGTTTTTTTCTGCCACTATAAAGGATTGACTATATATACATAAAACAGACTTTCACAAGGTATTTAATCTGAGCAAGTCCTTAGTTTAAAAATGAAAAGGTTAAGAAGCATCAGTTCTCTGCTGAAATATTTATAGAAATCTACAGGACACTTCCAGAGGTTTTTGAAGATCAAGAATATATCTTATCTGCCTCTTCAAACCAAGGAATCAAAACTTAACTTTTGTAACAGTCCCTAAGAAAAGGAACATTTCCAATGTGGGAGTAAAGAAAAGAAATTTTTTCATCTCTTTTGGCTTCCTGATACACATCCCCATCTGAAAGTCACCTGCTTAAAGCCCATATAATTGAACTTTCTGAGGCTCAAGTGCAGGGGAAATCCAGCTTCAACAGAAGGCCAGATCTTCTGACACTGCTGTAACTCATACAAGAGCTGATAGGTCTGTCTGCCTCTAAATGAATATAAATAGCCTGTGAAGTGCTGAAGAAATAGATTGGTTGCTGTAGTAATTGGATATTTCTTCAGTGTATCTGATGTCATTACATAGACAGTACATCTAATGTGCTAGGGACCTGGGAATCAGGCAAGTTAATTGGCAGTGAATGGCTAGTTTCCCTGGAGAATTTGGGCTCAGGTGAGTGATATACCCAAACTACTTCAGGAAGCAGGAGTCCTGTTGGTGACCTTCTACCACAGTGACAGCCTCCTCACCTTTAACTTTTTCACTTGTAAAACAATTTCAGACAGACAAGAGTTTCAAATCTATCCTACAAATTACATGAATATAAGTGGACTGATAGAGGAGGAAGACTTTATTAGCCACGGGTCCACATTATATTACACTCTAGACTATCAAGAGAGAGAGCACACAATTTAAAAATGCATTGGTTCAGTCTTGCTCTGTATTAGACTCTGAAGAATCTAGCTGCAAAGTGCAGCCCATAAGAAACCAGCTTTCCTTAAATCTGCTGCTTGTGAAACTGCATGCTTTAATCATGTAATTTTAAGTACACTCTGAAGTAATTTCCTAGTTGGACCTGGGTCTGGTAAATATGGAATGATATATTTCAAAATAGATTAATAGTTTAATACTGTGCTTTGTGAAGCCATCACTTGATAGTTCTGAATTAGGATGCTGAGGAGTCATAGTGATATTCATCTGCAGAAGAGTTCAGGGATTTTTTCCCCTCATAATAACACTATCACTTAATACTTTTATGTAGTGTTTGCATACTCCACCAGAAATTGCAGTGTATTACTGCATAAATAAATTATTTAAGGAATTATTAATTTATCTAAATGAAATAAAAAAGCTATTTATTTGCTATCTTAACTCCATCCAATAGCTTTAGTAAACTTGTGAATTAACTATCACAAAAGCCCCAGAGTTATTAGCTTTTTAGTCTTCTTTCTATAATTAACAAATTACATATTACCTTACGGAGAAAAAATATGCTTTCTTATCAGCAAACCTGAATTTTTTTTAATATAAATACCCAGTTTGATAAATTTGTTATAAATTTGTTTTTCTGTAAATGGTTATATCTGTGTATGCCATAATTAGATTCTTAAATTTGTTCTACCTCTTAATGTAGTTTTATGGTAACCTACTGATGAATTCAATAGTCAACTGTGTAGTAAAAAGCCTCAGGATTAGCTGCCCAGAAATAAATAACCTTGCTAGAATTGGTCTACTGACCCACATGGGTGACATAATTTATTGCTGCTTGTCTGGTGACATGACTATCACCTCTTCCAAAGTATACTTTAGTGTGTGCACTCCATCATTACATCATTTTGTACATTAAGTAGTATTATATGTTAAGTAGACGTGTGCTTACAACTATCCCAACTTTGTGTGCAGAGTGGATCAACTACAGGATAGCATTTCTTAAAACAAGGCAAAACAAGACAAACTTGTATCTTTCAGTGGCTTTTGGAGAAAATACCTGGTTTTGTGTTACAGTTAGCTATATGGTACTGTTTACATAATGCTCACTTCAAGAGATTAAAAATATTACTGATCTTAAAATATCAAAAAAAGATTTAAGTTAATACTTTATCTGAAGCAAATGGCCTAATTAATTAGTGAAAAACAAACTTGAGGAACTCAAAAGCTCCTTTTAAACAATCTTACTTCTCAGGTAAGGTTCCTTGAAATAGAATCACAGAATCAGAGAATGGTTTGGGTTACAAGGGACTTTTATAGGTCATCTAGTCCAACCCCCCTGAAATGATCAGGGACATCTTTAACTAGATCAGGTTGCTCAGAGCCCCGTCATACCTGACCCTGAATGCCTCCAGGGATGGGGCCTCCACCACATCCCGGGGCAACCTGTTCCAGTGTTCCACCACTCTCATAGTAAAGAACTTCTTCCTGCAAGAACTTAAAATAATTTGACATTCTTGTGTTTAAGAAATATGTCAAAGATGGGAAATCACATTACTTTGGCAAATTACACAGTTATCTCTTTGAACATACTTTTTTTTTTTTTTTATTTCTGTGGACTCTCTAGAAGATATTCTTAAGTAAATTACCTCAGAATCACTATGTGCTTTTAAGGCCCTTTTAAGCTGTGGATTGTAATGTTGCCATTGAGTTTATTCATATCTTTGGGTTGGTTGGGCTGTTGATTATGGTATTCTGTACTGATTCAAAGCCATTTGACTTGGGGGAGAAAAAGGGGATGACAACTCACATTTTTCCTCCAGGGTTTCAAAAAACAGACAATAGACATGAATATATATATGTAAGACAGCTATTTTTATTCCCATATGTTTGTTAAAGCCACACATGTAGTAGAGGCATCCACCAATTTCATAGCTAAATATATAGCCAAAATCTGATCTGTCACTTGCTTGATCAGATCTGTGTGAAATGGCTAGGCTTTATTTTGCAATACACCAGTGAAACACACAGTTGGCTTCTTTTGGTGGTGGTTATTGTCAGAAGAACTAATTTGTCTTGGAGTTCTTAGGTTTTGCTTATGTTATCAGCAAGGATTATGTTTTGTCTTTGTCTTTTCTTGTCATCTTTTCTTCTTTACATACAGTGGTAAATGTATGCCTACCTTGATCTGAGCTTGTGACTCATGTTTTTTGCTTTCAGAAAGACTTAGAAAGGAAGCAAAAATTAGGAACATATTCCTAAGCAGGACCAGCTTTCAGATAGCGAACTCATCACCTGGATCAAACCACAAAACATGGCCAGTAATGGCTGGAGCTAGATGAAATGAGTTCTTCCCTGCCATGTCAGGCTACATCTGAAATTCATTACCTTCTCTGGTAAACACTGACACGTTTTCCAAAATGAAAAGGGAATGTATATATAAAAGTGCTAAACAAAGCTGTTCTTATATGGTAAGGAAAAAGGCCCCTGCTTCTACTCCATGCTTTGCACATCTGTGGACTTCTGTAAATACGGAGTGGTGGTGCAAATTTCGGTAAATTCTGTCTGTGGTAATAGAAGCTAGTGTTACATGATAACTTAATAACAGAGATTTGGCATTCAGATATAATCAGTTGACTAATGAGAGTTGTTAATTTTGGCTGACAAAGCCAAATGTCTCCTTTTAAATTGGTGAGGAAAAAGCTTTTGCCTTTAAACTCAGTAGTTACTGATGGCTGGTAGGGAATGAGTTTAGCTGAAGTAGCTTAACATCAACACATTAATCTGCAACAAAGGAGTCCATTGGCAGCATCAGGTACCACTTTCCAATATATATGCACAGAAACATTTCCCCTTCTCTTAAAATTCCTTTCAACACAAAATATAGCACAAGTCTTTGTCATACTAGTAGTCATTTTCTTATTACAAAACTATCTCCAGTATGACACAAATAGGCCTGCAAATAAAAAAAGATACCTGAAAATTATGATCTTTAGAGGAAAAAAAGCATGTACTCCTGATCTAAATTGTCTACCTTTTCTCCTAGATACCATGTGGCAATAATAATACTGTTTTTCAAGTTGAATTACTGAGTAGCAAAACTTGAGGGGAAGTTTATGTAATTTGCTTGTAAAAATGGGAACTGTTCTCTGGGAAGCCTGAAGTTTCAATTTCAGTCTGTTGCAATCTCTGCATTTTGTTATCTTGAGGCTGAAATGTCTTAAGAAGGGGTGAAGTTATGCCTGTGGGTGGGTGACTTGGAGCTCATCTCTCCCAGTCTATGGACTGACAGACCTAAATATATTTTTCATAACCATAATTTGCTGGGTACTGGCCCTACAGTGCTACTTTGACTGATGAAAAGGTTATGATTTTTCTTGTAAGTGTTGCCTTGCTACCGAAGGGCAAGTATCCAGCAATATGAAGCATCAAAAATGACATCTGCTAGAAGGTAACCTCTAGCCAACCAGCAAATCTATCAACATTAAACAGAAGAATGCATAAGACATCTGCTGTTTTTTTAAAACTGTAAACTAAAACTCCTTAGGTTGAAGGAACTGACAAGAGCTGAGGATATTTCTGACCATTTTTTTTTTTCTTCTTCTTCTTCTTATGCTAGGATTTCAATGTAAAATGTCAATTTTATACCCAGTGAAAAAAAAAAAGGGGATGCAAACACACACACAAAATAAAAAAGGCTGTAAAATGTTTTGTGAGCAAAACTCGGTGAAAAATCTGACCAGTATTTCTCCCAAGTTTGCCACCAAAATTATTGTGTTGGGTTGTTAAGAAGCATTTGATTCAT
Source organism: Megaceryle torquata (assembly GCA_024611175.1). NCBI lineage: Eukaryota > Metazoa > Chordata > Aves > Coraciiformes > Cerylidae > Megaceryle > Megaceryle torquata. The sequence continues at coordinate 19,494 of JANIJG010004282.1, read as the reverse complement.
GTATTGTAGGACTAGAAGGAGCAACCGTATAGTTTCCAAATCTGTCTGGAGCCATCTCTGGAGTTTCTCAACCAATGGTCCATGATATACCACATGGTATCTACAAAACTAGTGGATAAACAACACTGACGGAGAGAAACTCTTATATTCACGCAGTATCACAGAAAATAAATAAAACCAATACACTTTCAGAAGTTTGTACAGTATTTATTCTTTTAGAATGTAAAGACATTTGTGATTATGATATACAGAGAGTCTGTGGATTGCTTCTTCCTCTCCCACAAGTTCTGATAGATTTTTGCACTAAAAAAGCTTGGGAAACATGATTTTACTCCAGAGAACATAAACTTTTTCTTAACATCTAGTTGCTACTATCTGCTAAGAAACTTTTCATTCTGGTCCACTAAGAAATTTTAATTTGACCTTTTGGTCAAATGCTGCATGCACAGGTGACTTCAAATCATCTACACCATTGGGCTCAGGTCCACTGACACTCTAGAACAGTAGATATTAGCTGACCAATTCCACAGAATAAATATGTGCCTCTAATGCTGCTCACAATGTCATTTGTGTCACTACTGTTTCTTCCTACTGCAGCACCAGCAGCAATGGCCATGCTGTGACTGTGATGGTTTGTTGGCCCAAGCTCTAGTATCACACTGTTTGAAAATTAGAAAACAGAATTCATTACTGGAAATGATTTAATCCCGAGAGAGAGCTCTGATTCATGCACTCAGACGTGGTAGCCAGGCAGACCAGTGTAATCCACAGTAGTCTGCACAGATGCTGCTGCCAGCAACAGATCGTGCTTCTATCATCCCACTTGTTTCCTCTGCTTAAAAGTGAGAAAAATCTTGACTGTGGCTTAGGGACAATTTTTGCTCTAGCTCCCCAGTTCCTCTTGTACTTGCCTCTGCTTCTCCTTCTGCAAATATTTTCGGTTTTGATCTGTAATTTTACAAAAGCATGTCTCTCTGAATACTTTTTGTTTAATATGAAGCATCCAGACTCAGAAGAGATGTTACAGTTTGTCTCAGTGCCTGAGTTGCTATAATAAAAATGGGATCTCAACTGACAAGATGTATCTCTGTACCTTATTTTCCTCCCTGTTCCCTTTTGCTGAAATTACTTAAACTTGTAGAGTTTAATGGGGTACCATGTGCCCTACTGTCTCTTTTTAAAGTATTCTTGCCGAAGATTAACTAGGGGGAAATATTATATTTTACTGATAAACAGTGGAAGATGCTTATGTGATAAGCAATAAAAGCATCTGAAGATGGCCTGTTGATCCTGTGGTTAGCTTGCAGTTCAAGTGATGTGAAGTAAAAGGGTTTGTTTTAATTCCTTCCATAAATATTTTATTATTAGCCTAGAGTTTTCCTTTCTACTCTAAACAAATAACATGGTAATGACATCTCATTTAGGTATGTTTGACTGGGGAGCTTTCACTAATGAGAAACGTCCCATTATAGCCTGTGGAAATAGCTGCTTCCAGTATCAGTTTTCTCAGTTGCCTCTCACTCTTAACAATCTCAGCAGACATCCCCATGTGTTACAGATTATTTCTAGGGATAATTTTTATCAGACCCGTACTGTAGTTATGGTTTTAATTGATGCAATTCAGTAAGACTTTGTCCATCCTTTCAAGATAGATTCAAAAAAGCAAGGTAGATATTGTAAGCTATAGTTCCTGTGTCATTGATCTGATCACTATGAATCTTGTGTTCATCTGCTTCCCTGGAGCTGCAGCACAACTGAAGATTTGGGACAGTCCATCTCAGAACTGGAATGACTGGTTTCTTTGGTGGAACTTTGGAATAACAGTTGTTAATGAATTATCCAGCCATTGTGAATGATAAAATTTTACATATATTGGCGAAAGACTTCAAAAGTTCTTAGAACTCCCCAAAAATAGAGATAGAGTTGAGTATTCATCTGGCCATTATTAGAATAAGTAAGTCTCCATTATTCCATGTTCTAAACGAATTGTAACTATGCAATTATTTTATATGATGTGATTTTTTTAGGGTTGATTCCAGTTATTTAAGAAGGTGAAGTTTTAAGTAAATTCTAACTTTATTTCTCCATAGGTGGGGATTCTGAGGCATAATCTTGCAGTTTGGTCATACTCAATCTCTATATGAGAGCCTAACAGTAGGAAATTATGTGTAAGTTCACACAATTTTCTTAAATTGTTGTGAATAGTAGGTCTGAGTCTGTTTTAGGTGAGTATAACAGTGCAATTTTTCATGTGCATTGCTACCCATAATTGTTTTCTTTGTTTTAAAGAATGCAGCCATGTGGGGTTTTTTATATAATTTATGAGACTATGAAGTTATGTATATATAATTATTTTAACGATATATTAACATTAAAATAAAATGCTTGATGCAGAATAAACCAGCTTTGTAGTGACAAAAAAATCCACATCCTTTCAACATTTTGAATGCCAGATCTGTGGTATTAATTTAGAAGTCTTGGCTACTGAATACCTCTGCCTTCCCAGAGGGATGGGATGTCATCCAGAGGGACCTGGACAAGCTGGAGAGGTGGACCCAGGTGAACCTCATGAGGTTCAACAAGAG
>JANIJG010004282.1:0-16809 GCA_024611175.1 Megaceryle torquata | reverse complement strand
TGGAAGGATGAGGGATAATGGTTTTAAATTAGAAAGGAGTGGATTTAGATTAGAAATAAGGAGGAAGTTCTTTACCACGAGAGTGATGGAGCACTGGAACAGATTGTCCAGGGAAGTGGTTGAAGCCCAATTCCCTGGTGACATTCAGGTGGGGCTTGACGAAGCTCTGAGCAACCTGCTCTAGTTGAGGATGTCCCTGCTCTTGTCAGGGGGGTTGGACAAGATGACTTCTAGAGGACCCTTCCAACCCAGAGATGTCGATATTTTTATATTTTTATGTTTGTTTAAAACATTCATCTCATATTTATTCATATTCTGCACACCTGCCCTCCCTACACCCCAGCCTGTCAAAAAGAGGCAACCAGAGTTTAAGAAATCAGTCTAGAGGTTAGTCCTACTGTGCTCCACTGCCTAGGCATCACTAATATCTCTCACATCATTTCTTCTGCTCTCTTCTATACTCTTCTCCTTATTCTTGATGTCAAGATATCTAAGTTTTATTCTATATTTTGCATTATTCTCGATTTCAAATTCAGTGAGGTGTATCTAAATGCCATGAGTTATGAAAATATTACTTCTGTCTGCCTGTCTCTCTCACTCTTGTGGCATGTGCGTTCATACCACCCCCACCTCCGGTGCCCCCCTTCTTTACCAAATTTACACAGTTTTCTTAATTTACTCTGTCATGGAAAGATTCTTGCGGTATATTTTTAAGCATCTCTTACTCATTCTGCTTAATATTTTGGACATGTAAAGGGGAATAAAATCCCCCTTTATCATCAGTCTTCCTTCTCTTCAGTCCCCATTATTTTTGTACTCTACTGTATGTCAGTTTGTGATGTCTCACTTTATATTTGGTAAGAATTCAGCTGTAATGTGTATTGTTGTGACTGTGTATTTTGCTGTGATGAGGTGATGCTCCCCCAGTGAAATCTGTGGTATTTAGCTTGTTATGATTTTATTAGTGTTTATTTCCAGCAAGTAGAATATTGTCACTTTATGGCTGAAATAACTACTTTTAGATCTAGTTGTTTACAGTGTGGTTTTGGAGGATATTCTTGCGCATTCAGGAGAAATAAAGGGTAAAACCACTTTCAGAGACAACAGTTGAGGTCCAGACACTCCCCCACTAAAGCTGATTTACACTTGGTCAGAACTGAAGTGCTTTATGCATCTGTTCACTTACCAGTGTGGGAAGACTTGTGATAAAACGAATTTACATCAAAGCTAATTACACAGCAAAGACACATAGCAATGTAAAAACTTATTAAATTATGTACTTAGAATCTATTTCATCAACCTGGTTTTGAATCATGAAACTTGTATAAAAAATGAATTGGTGCTCAGATTCTTTTTACAGAAGTTATGCTTAAAATAGAAATGAGTGGGTTGTCATTTTTTACAGAATATGATTTCTTCCTCTCTCCCTTCTCCTTCCCACCCTGTTCAACAAAAGTAAGCCCACGGGACAACCTATATTCAAATTTATTCTTTTTAAAAATTGTATAAAACGATGAAGCTGATCAAATACCTATGGGAATGCCTAATAACTGTGCTATGACATTCTTTTACAAGACAACTTGTCAAACTTACAACCTAGGTAAGCTGCCATAGGTAAACTGTCATATCTTTAACCAATACCATTCCTCTGTCATCTCCACTGAGTGAAGCCTCTTACACTTAAGCTGTGGAATATGGCAGAGCTCTGTTCAGCATAGTATGATTTTCAGTTTCCATAGAAAATTCAGTTTTTGGTTTTGCTTAATCTGCAATATTTGACTTGATGCCTTTACATTATTAAAGTGAGCATTACCTGAATCTGTGTTTTGAAAATTTCTTCAGACAATGATTTCAAAATGGATCATTTTTTTCCAAAGCTTCATTTTTGTGGGTTTTGGTTTGTTTTGTTTTTTTTTGGGTTTTTTTTTTTTTTGGTCTTGGCATAAACACTTGATTCCATTTTTCCCCATCCTTCTATACCATGTCTTTTGCAACTATTCAGTTGACTATCTGAAAATTAAGCTTTCATTTCCTTAAACTGAGAACCCCATACACCTGGGCACTCCTGAAAATGTTCTTACCTTCCTGCCACTCCTTATCTAAGTAACACAGAAGAACAGTCATTACTTTCTTATTGGGGTGCTGCCAGGATGATAATTTACTTCTTGTAAACTTCTTGGAGGGTAAAAAGTTCCACCTTCTATTCAGCCTTCCATTTAAAAGGTCTAAGATGAGGAGAATAATGTGCCATAAATTAGTATGTAGTTTTATCACTGGGAATTTTTCAGGAAGTGGTAAATATCCCTATGAGGAAAATGCTTCCTTTCGGAGTGTTGGTGGAAATCAGAGTGGTATTAAACCAGCTTTTTGGGTTAAGATAACTGTCACAAGTTTTGCTGTTTATGAGGAACAAATAGGAAAGTGTGTTAGGAATAAACATCAGCAGATGCTTTTTTCTGTCTGGTCTGTTATGGTGAGAAGACGTGCAAAAAGAACAGAGTAGAACTTTATTCCCGAATACGTCTGCTGTTCAGTGTGTGCTCACAGCCATACACACTGCTTTAGGTGGGAAAGAATGCATGTCTAGCAACCTAATGTTGCTCCTGGAAGTCTTGGAGGTAAGGAAAAACTTCGTCTTCATTTCTTAAATGTAGAAATTATGTGTTTTCTAACATTTCAAAGTACATCAGAACAATAAAGACTCAGAAGTTTCCAGTGAGTGAGGGAAATGTACTTCAAATGGGGAATGGTAACAAAGATGCCTAGTCCACAGGCTGGCTTTGGCACAAGAATGTTGACTCATTCTTTTTCTTTTTTCTTTTAAAAAGCAAGTATTTTTTTTCACTGTAGACAACCTCCTTGTTCAAATTGAAACCCCAAAGCATTTAATAATTTTGGGGCTACCACTGCACTTACACTGACTTCTGCAAAGTCTGCCCTCCTGCTGCTGAATTCTTCAAGACCAGAGAAAGGAAGCATTCAGTACAGTTTTTATTGACACCTGATCTCTTTCTTTTGAAGTAAAAAACTACTTTTAATGGTATATCTGAAAATAGAACAAGTGCTGCAAATCAGTTTTTAATATTTTTAATATTAGAAGTTTGGTTAAATCATTGATGCTAATTTTCAAGGTTTTGGTAAATATTAACTGCTTATTACAAATCATGCAGAAGTCCTTTTTCACCAGAATTTGAAATCTTCTTACAGATATCTCAGGGCCTTTGAGGCAGCACTTTAGCAGTTCATTTTCAGCTTCCTCCTACTTCCTATATATTTGTAGCAACACCAAGCAAGTCCCATGATTGCTTTTTGCAGACAATTTCTATAATGTATCCATTGTTGTGAAAACGTGTGCAATTTTTCTAATCACTTTATAGCACAGGACTGTGAGAGGCAACAGAAACTGGGTCACAAGTCCCTGGCAGCAGCTTGGGCCTTGGAAATTTAATTTCTTTCATTGGTACTTTGGCTTTCCATATGGAGCCTAAAAAAACCCTAACTGACCGTGTGTCTGAATGTAGTCACAACATTGCAACCTACCTAAATTGTTGGTGTTTCCTGCATCTGTAGTCCACAACTATTGTAGCTAAATCATTTTAAGGACTAAGACACTGAAATATTCAGAAGTTGCCAAATACTAAGTATTTTCTGTAGGAAATCCTATTTAATACCAAGCTACTACCAAACTTAATCATGCAGTGTTGTTTTTTTTACTTTCTCTCTTTACAATGACTTTTATGAACTGTCAGCACCATAACAAGCTGTTGACTTCACCCATCACAGGGCTATTTTTCTACATGAATCACATCACTTTTGAAGGTCCAAACCTTGGATGATGGAGAAAAACCAAAAATTGATCAGTATGCACATTATGCAGGGTCTAAGCATTGTAACATTTCAAGTTTGTAAGCTTGACTTGAATTTGATTTAACATACAAAATTATGAAATAGAAATTTAGGAGAAAATTGATTTCTTTGGGAAAATGGATCCCAGATATATGTTTCTTGTTTGATCTTAGGATGGCTTATAAGTACATGGTTGTACCAAATGGAAAATAAATAGTGTCACTTTAACTTCACTTGGTGAAAATTCATGGCAATAACTCTGTTGTTTTTGATGTCTGGATGCAGAAAATCTACTGGTGGGAGTGGGTTGGTTTTGACTGAGTCAATAACAAATAATTGCTGGAACAGTCTAAAAATCCATTAAACATTATTTCAGCATTAAAATGCCCTCTAAAAATTCCTTTCCAGAGGAATGAAAAATTTTATATTCATCTAATTTCAGTTTTACATTTAAACTTATTTGGATTTTCTTATCTTTTTGTTGTCTCTATGAACAAAGGGTCTACTGTTGGAGACCATCCTTGTATTAGTACTCGACTGTGATCAGTTCCCCTACTGAGAGACTTTGACAGGTTAACTAATTTAATCTATTTTCCATGTTATATTTCCATATCTTTGAATATACTCTCTGCTGTTCCAGAACCTTCAGCCACTCTTTCTTTTCCCCTTGTAATAACAATCTGAGCATCATGATTTTCATTTTCAGTGTTTGTTATAAACAAGATCTGTGAAGACTAGCTTAAAAAACACAACAATGAGGATATTCTAAGGAAAAATGTCAGTGATTTGGTAATGCTTGGGTAGGTGTGCACTCCTACTCACAATTTATTAGCAATATTGTCTTACTTAACTACTGGTTTCTTTGTATTTTTTTTTTTTTTTTCTGCCATTTGTTTAGGACAATAGTAGTTTACCTCACTGAATAGTTGCAGGGGTTAATTTGTTAACATTTGCATAATGCTGCAAGTATCAGACATTCTATTAATTTTAGGAATTATGATTTTTATCATGGCTTTCATATTCTTAATTAGAGGATTTGGAACATGAATAAATAATTCCAGCATATGCAAAGGCTTCTGTGATGGCAGCAGATTAAGCACTTTGCATTTAGCAGGCAAACAACATGAGAATGGATTTCATAGGAATGTTTTCATCTTTGACATTTGAGTCAACTAAATTACAGTTACTGCTCCATAGCACGGAGAGAAAATTTAATTTAGAAACTGAGTCCCTGACACTCCAGGTGCGACAGTTTATAATTCACCGATCCTCAAACAAGGAAAATGATCCCACTGTGGTAAGGGATTTAGCCTGTTCTCTGTACCTGAGCATTTGTAATTGTTTGTCTTACAACCATTTTTGAGATTGGAATGAGGCTGAGTTAGTCTTGCTGCTATATTTAGTAATTTTGTTCAGCATTTGGGACATCAACATCTGTAGTGCTCTGCAGTGTGCAGAAGCAGCTGAGGTAGCTGACAGCTGTATATAACAGACCTGCCAACAGGTTCTGATGTTGTGGTGTAGAAAGGTGTGCATTTTAATACAGCTAGGAATTTTAAAACCATCATTTCAGGGCAGTTAGTTGATGAATGAGGTTACATTATTTACTTATATGCACAAGTAAATAAGGATCAACCCTTCATGGTATTTAAATATAAAATTATGTATTCACTCATCCAAAACCCACGTGAATAACAATGGCCATGCAAGGAGAAAATTAACATTAACTTCTTGCAATCTTCTTCTCATTTCCTTCATTGTGATTCTGCACCTTAAAATATATGTGTATATGAGGTGTATATGAGGCTTCTACTGGAACAAAAGAATTGCATCAGGAATATTACAGACCATCTGAGATGTGTGCTGGTGCTTAAATATGCCTCTTGAAACATGGAGTATCTGATGTTGCTTCATTTTCCAGGTAAGTTGGATGTAGTCAAATCCATGTATGAAGTGCTGTATTTGTTTTACCTCAGGATCACAATTACACTGATGATTACAGAAGACACAGCAGATAATCTCCTGGCCTCCTGCAGACAAAAAGAAAGCTGCTTTCTACACTGTTCCTTCTTGATCATTCCATAGCAGCTGGGAATCTAATGCTCAGAGCACAAGGCCACTGCTCGAGGGAAAGTACATCATCCTCCCTGTATTTCCTGTGATGTTGCATTGGCCTTTTTGTGAAGCCTTCTAATGCCTCCTTATGCAGTTTTGAACAAAGAGATGTGGTAAGTTGGAATTCTGCAGAATTAAAGAGCTTCCCATCCTCTCCCTTGAGGATGACAGTGTTGAGCCATTAGATAGAAGGGAGTGAGAAATGTGCCATTGGACCTGTTGTTACTTTTCAATACCCTTGTCTTTAAGATTAGTTTGAAAGGGGAAGGGCTGATCTCTGTCACATAGAAGTGACTTTAAATTATCAACTGTTATGGCCTACTTACTGGATAAGAAAAATGCATTCTGTCACCCAACTAGGTCTATTAATCAGCTTCCTGGTACAAGCTGAATATGGCTGTCCCCAAGAGAGATGAGATGCTGCTCCTCCAATCTGCAGGGTGTTGACATTTCCATTCTGAAGTGAGAAGAAACTGAGATCTTCTACATTTTTAATGAGATGGAGTGAAAAAGCTACACTTAAAAATAGAAGAAAACCTGGGTAAGGAATTTACAATCTGTAACCAAGAAGAGATTTGAATCTGGATCCCTCTTCACCCAGGTAGTAGATCCAGTGACCAGCCAATTGGTTATTTTAGTTGGCTTTTTTCCTCTCCATGTTTTAATATGTCTGCTGACAGAGAAAGTCTTTCTTACATAAAAAAACTTCATCAGAACTATCATGTGTCTGTGAAAAGTCTGTTTCTTATAAATTCTTTGAAAACAATCTTTCTTTAATACATTCCCAAACTGTTCTGCTTGGTTTTGCTTTACAAATACAGGCGTAAGAAAAGTAGCACCAACCCACTTTTTTGACAAGACAAATGTCAGTGTCTTTTACTTGTAAAACCACACTCTGAGCTTTCTTCCTCCCTCTTCAAGATGATGGCCATATTTTCAATCAGTGGTGCTGCTACATGTTGTCCCTTTTATCAGTTTTGAACAAGAAAAGTAGGGTTAGAGAGTGGATGACACAAAAGTAGAACTGCAGTGAAATAAAAGTTCTTGCTTTCAGCTCTTCCTTCTCTTATTCTTCCCTACGCACACTGCAATTAGGACAGTAAAATGTCTGGTCCAGCTGTCATGGTAGCCTGATTTATAAGTACAGTTTTGAAAATGAATATATTATGCTTTTTATAGCTACTGTCAACAACTACCAGGACAGAACAACTTGTGCAGCTGGCATAGGAATCCAATGTCAAAGCTCAATTTAAGAAAACATTTTGCTTTCTGGGGCAACTGTCAGATGTAACAACTGAATTTGGCCTTGATTTAATCTTGCCCTTCCAAATTCACAGAGAAACAACTATCTGTTTGGAACACAGGTGGAGAAAATAGATGAGGAAGAGTAAATTAAAGAGCAGCAGCACTGGGGGTTGTGTTCATGATACTGTCAGTGAGAGGCGGGATGCTCAGCTGATAGGTTGACATTTCTTCCCAAGCCAGTTAAGAGGATAGTTTGGTGGAAAATGTTTTTCTTGACCCTTGAGATTGTTGAGACTTCAAGCACTTTTATTTGAAAGAGAAATGTGAGACATTTCAGCTTAAAAGAGCAAAACCAACCAAACAGAAATATTATAGATGCAAATGTACCCAAGTGACTGGGGCATTTCAGTAAAGTAGATGTAGAAGTGCATTTTATCATCTGTAATCATGTCTCTTAATATTTTAGCTAAAAGAATTGGATGTTCTGTGTGGGAGAGAAGAAAGATGAAGTAGTAACTTTTCAAGTGGCATGGTAAGTTTTTCTTTAGAATAAATGTATTATCTATACCCTACAAAGTATTAGGTCAGAACATAAAATCGACCTACAAAGGATTATTATTAATATAGATGTATAGTTTTTCCATAGCAACTGTGAATGGGATGTAATGTGTTAATTTCAAACATGGTTTTTCTGGCTACAAATGATGAGAAATGCTAACCTTTGGAATGGGATGCCAGACTGAGGCTGGAACCTGTGTGTGATTCTCTTCTTGGTATGGTCAGAGCCCTTTGTGTGCTGGTAGTCTTACCTGCACATTTGCCAGATATACTTCATGCATATTGTCAGCACAGGTTTCAAATAAGAGTGAGGGTGACAATAGCCCTCAGCTTGACATGCCACCTTTTTTAGCATAATAAATACATTTCAATTGCTAAAAATGGACCCAAGAGGCAGAGATAGATGATTTTATTAAATATAGCTTTTAAAAGAAAGCTTTTCATCTGTTAGCAGGCAAGAAAATCACTGTCATAGATGATGTGTGAGGAGATAGACAATGTGCCACTTTGCAGTGGGAAAGGCAGGAAACAGCCAAACTTACCATTACAGAACAAACTTGTAATATAGTCATGTCGTGTCTCCTCTCTGACCCAAGGATTTTCAAAAAGAGAATAATTACTTTTATCATGGATTTTTCTGACCTACAGTTCATACTAGAAAGGCACCTCATTAGTTTGTTAGCCATATGTGTTCAAAGCACGGAAAAAATATTGTCAAAAACACTTCACCTGCCTGCCCTCTCCTTTGAAGTATATCTTATCTTCCATTCTAAAAGTAATTATCCTTTTATTTTAGCATCCATAAATAATAGCTATCACCATACAAAAGCTTTTTTATTAATTTCTCCCCCTTTATGCATAAGTAGTAGATGCTTAATATATCCTAAATGGAGCTGAATCAGAAATAAAACAAAAGTGTAGGTAATACTTCCTTCTGATTTTTCATGCTGATTTAAAACAATATTTGCAGTTAACATTTTTTTTGCTTGCTGAAAGCTGGAAATGTCTAGCTTTTAGTGGACATTTCCCTTAATTTCAGCCATTCCGGGTTATCATACCATCTGAACATGCAAACATACAAAATCTCTGGTTCTGAAGTGGTCATACAGGACTTGCAACTTGAAAATTTTCAAGGGAAAATGCTAAATAGGTGGATGTTCTGAAACTTGGAAAAATGATTTTACATCTGTCTGTGAGACTGAATTTTTCACAAAAGGGAGATAGTGGAAAAAAAAAAAAAAAAGAAAAAGTGGTTTTCTGACATGATACCCAACTGAGAAAAAATGTAAATAATTTTTCAGAAGAAAGTGCCTTAAACTAGTCAAAATGAGACTTGTCAATGTGTATTTTGACACTTTGCCATCAAAACACACATGATCCTAGGAAATGTTCCTGTTGTGTTCTTTCAGCCAACTTGAGAAGCCACCAAAATACATCAGGTTTCATTTAATAAATTTCAAAATATCCTTTTTTTTCTCTTATTTCCATAAAGACTAATTAGTGGCTGCTTGACAGACCAATCCCAGAATGATTAGACTAGCTCTCTTCATTTTACCAGATCTAAGTTGGAGTTTTTTGTTTTTGTTTTTGTTTGTTTGTTTGTTTTACAGTGCATAAATATATAAACCCATAAATGATAGGTTTCTTATGATTTTGATTTACTGCAAACATCTAGCAGTTACTGTGACCTTTACCATCCAAGACTAGTTTTTCCCTACATTTTAATCCTTGGTTCTTCTACCGTGGTATGGTACTGTCAGCACAATTGTTGCGATATATGTTAAGTTGTGGCCCTCATGCAAAGCTAATTGATTTTCTCCTCTAGAAATATAGGTAGGTCTTTGACTTAAAAGCTTAATGAGCAAGTATACTAAGACTGCCTTCAACCCTATCAAGCTATTATTCATTTGCATATTCTTCATAATCATACTGCATTTGGCATTATTGTTGCTATTTCTATGGCTTTTGGGTGCCCTAGTCATGGGTAGAAACTGTTGTGCTATATAAGGAACTAAGAGATAAACCCTGCTCAAGGAGATTAACATGGAATGAGAGATATCAGATGATTATTAGCAAGAGGCAAGTACAGAAAGGGATAAGGTACTAATGGAAAGCACAGTAGGCAGTGGGTTCAGCAAGGTCCCAGCCAATCCTCAGTTGTCTTTTAGCTTCACATTAAGTATTTTACAAAAGCCTGTAAAAGAATGATCTGCTAAGGACAGATTCACAAATAATGTCTACTCTTGCAGAAAAATACATGGATTTGGTATCAAGTCATTATTGCAATGTAAATAATAAATAAGGTAACAATCAATACATACTCGACTTTGGAAAAAAAATGAAACAAATGATAACTTCAAATCACCATCATTGTGCATTTTGTATTCAGGAAATGTGCATTCTCATCATTGTGCATTTGTAAAAGTTTCTGTGTTAATACGGACAAGTAAAGTAAGAACTGTAGTTGTATGTAGTCATATTAGCTAGCAACAGAGGCTCTGCTCTGTCTGGCTATGCGGTGTTTCACATTAGTGCTGTCACTGTGTTATCCAGGCAGAAGTGCATTGGTCACAGGTTACAGATACCCAAGCCTATCAAGTACATAGGTGTTTGCATTCAGAAGTTTTCCTTGTTTCATCTTTTGCCCTGCATTTTGGAGTTGTATGACACTTTTCTTCAGGTGTGGTCTAGCAAGCTCACAAATTTATTCTATGGTTTTGGGAGGTCCCCACTGGCACCTTGGGTTCCTCTGGAGAAGGATGCTTGGCATTGAAAACAAAAGGACATGTTCAGTTGGTTTGTGAAGTGGAGGCATCATGAATTTCTATGCTTTGAAAAGCTGTTTTGACTAAAATCCTCAAAATAGCTGCATTACCCTATTTAAGTAGCTTGGAATTGGAAATTATGCTTGTTTGTGTTTTATTAAGCTTTTGTGTTGCTAGTTCTGCTTTTCATGGTTACTATTCTTGCAGTAACAGCTACAAAATCCTCCCACAAGCAGACTCTCACTGTTTAAATATAAGACACTACCTCCCCTAAGGAACTTACAATCAAAAGTCTGGGACAGACTGAAGGGAAAGAAAAGTACCCCCTGCACTGAGGAACGGCAGCTTCATTCCTTAGTGCAGGGCTCTAGCCATTAAGTCAGTCAGGGGCAGCTGGGGGTAGGTACATGTGAAAGTTAGTACACCATTAGTTAGGATGTGAATTTACTGGCTACTCTACAGTAACCTCACATATAGGCACTAACTATGAAGGTTTCTATTCTGCTGGAGCAATTTGTGAGGAGTGTGCTTTAAATGACTCAGTGAAAACTGCTTCTGGCATAGATTATAGCATCCTTGAGGCAGCTGTAACAGATGACCTAACTCTGTGTCTGGCTGCCTGCCTCCCTGCCTGTCCCACTGCAAGTACCACTCACCTGGGTACACAGCTTTAGCCCATCGTGTTCTGCAGCTCTGAGCCACAACAGAAATGCATTGCTTTGTGGGATTGTGAGGCTACAGTCCCTTCCAGTTTGCCTTCATCCTAACTGCATAAACTGCAAAGGTGCTTCTGGAAAAGCTACTCTTACAGCCTGATGTTTCAAAGTGCTAGTTTACCCTTAAGCACTGAGCTGTATTTTGCAGCTCTCCTCAGCTGTCTGTCCAGCAATACTGGGGCTAGATCTGGAGGCCATAACCCTAACAGTCATTCTGACTGGGAATCAGAACCCAAACTTGGCACTGGAATATTTTTTCCCAGCGGTAGCCTTTTGCAAGTCTATTTTCAAGAAATCATTTGAAAGTAATATGTAACTATCAGAACAGTGACATTATACATTTGCCATAGCAATTCTTCATTAAATAAAAGACACGTTCTGGAGCCAAAAATGTTTTATACTTGTGAAATTCTCTATTTTACTATAGTCTTTTCACATTTATATGTGAGCTGTTTTCAGGAGCTGTGTTTTTAAGGTACAGTAATATGATTTATTTCCTTTCTGAAGAGTATATGAGCATTTGGGAGGAGCACCAAGAGATGAAAATTGTGTGGTTTTAAGAACATACACAGTAAGAGCGAAAAAAATTACTTTGGGCAAATTCTGGGATAAAATACAAGACTCATGCAGTTGAAATATGTCACTCAGCTGTGAAAAAGGACAAAACCTTCTGAGTTCCGTATGCCTCCCTGTCCAGTGCCAAATCTCTGTAAGACCTGCCTGCTAAAGGAAAGAGTGGGAAGCATTTGAGCATGCTTCTATTTCCAACAAATGCTAAGCTACTGGTTATATTCTGAAGGATGGGTAGTTGTAAACCACTGATAACCTCTTCTTGATGCTATCCAATTGCCTGGGTGACCAGACGGATTTACTGTCAGACCTGTAAAGATTTTGCATGGATCGAAGACTTTTTAGTCTGGCCTTGTTTCATTTTCCTCTGTCCACCTCTGTGATAATTCATGTGGAACAGATGTTTCCTGGCTACCTATGTTTGACTTTCAAGTTAGATGTTCTTTATCTGTCATTATATTTTGATTATATAAAGAACATTTCAACTTTCTGCACAATAAGCTGTGTCAAAATTGTTGCAAGCAGCAGTGACAGTACATTCTGTTGTCTAAGGAGTTGCTTGGTGTTCTTCCAGCTTTTATCCCCTGTATGTCCTGTTTGCATTTATCATCCTTTATGCATTGTCCGGTATAGTACTTCAAGCAGTGGCCAAACCTTCAGCTGGATGAATCAGCACAGACTTCAAACACAAGCATTTTTGGCACAGTTTCCTTTCATAAGTTCCAATTCCAGGAGTGAATCGCTATTTTAAGGTAGCATTTTAACATTCTTAAAACACTTGGACTGACTATTATCAAACAAAAGCTTTGGTAGGGAGAACTGTTAGTTATGATTTCAGACCTCATAGTTATGATTTAACTTTCTTAATGTGAGCAGCAAATACAGTTAAGGGAAGGCTCTTTCTGAGCAGAATAATGTTGTCTGCAGTATTCTTTCAGGCTAGTTGTGATGAGAATACAGTATGCCTGCCTGGACTGCTGCTTTCCTCTCTCTTCATTCCAAGACACAGCATGCTGCATGCATTTCTCATACTTTATGTGCCCAATAGTGAGCATGGAATTTGGACCTAAGGTTTAATTAAATGTAACAGTGCATATAATCTCCATTCTAGGAATGGACAACTGCTATATCTCATGGGATGAAACTCATACCAGCCCAACCTGATACAGCCTCAAAGCACTGCAGAAGTCTCTCCTGTGCCAAAAATGGAAGAGCTGCACTTAATTCTATGCTGCTTCTGGGCTAATGCATTCAGGCATCTCTGTAAAGCACTAGTGACTGTTTCTGCATCTCAACTTGATGCATATTTGTCAGGATATGTCTGTGCCCAGCATACACACAAGTAATGTTTTCCCTCTAGAAAACAGTTACTTGAAATTCCTGAAAGGCAGCTCTTGTTTCTTAAATACTGCTTTTAATAAAAGTAGTGATAAAAGATTGTGCTGTTAGGTAGGGTCCTTTTTAACCAGAAAGTTAAAGATGGGGAAATTGGTGGGGTTCGTGAGTTCTTTTAATTAATTATTTTATTTACTAAGTAAGAAAACTTCACTACCTAAAAAAAATTTCAAAAAATAACAAAGGCAGGGGTCTGGTAATCTTTTAGCCATGGATATTTTAAAATTACTTAAGCAGTAACCATACTCTTATCTAAGCGTGTGATTGCATTATTATTTCACTACTCTTATCCTCTATGCAGGAGGCCTGCTAGAAACTAATCCTCCCAGTGTACTATTCAGTAACTTCCCAGGTGGACATAATTTTTTTTCAAGCAAAGCAGATACTGAGTTTTTCATTTAGCTGCTAGAATTCCAGTTTCTATTGTCATTCTTAACATTTGTAATCAAACATGCTGTAAGAAATGTCTAACTTCAGTTTGTACATTCTCATACTTTATTGCATTCCTAACAAGATGTAGTGGTAATAGATAAATTCTAATGCATGTAATGCAAAGTATCATAGTATCATTCAGGTTGGAAAAGACCCTTGGGATCATCAAGTCCAACCATTAACCCTACTCTACAAAGTTCACTCTTAAACCATGTCCCTCAACACCACATCTAAATGACCGTAGAACACATCCAAGGATGGTCACTCAACCACTTCCCTGGGCAGCTTATTCCAGTGTCTGACTCCTCTTTCTGTGAAAATTTTTTCCCTAATGTCTGGTCTAAGCCTACCATGTTGCAACTTGAATCCATTCCCTCTTGTTCTATCGCTAATTACCTGTGAGAAGAGACCATCACCAACCTCTCTACAATGACCTTTCAGGTAGTTGTAGAGAGTGATGAGGTCTCCCCTTAGTCTCCTCTTCCTCAGACTAAACAGTCCCAGCTCCTTCGATCACTCTTTGTAAGATTCATTCTCCAGATCCTTCAACAGCTTCATTGCCCTCCTCTGCACTCGCTCCAGCACCTCAATATCCCTCTTGTATTGAGGTGCCCACAACTGGACACAATACTCAAGGTATGTCATCACCAGTGCTGAGTACAAGGGGACAATCAACTTCCTACTTCTGCTGCTCACACTATTTCTAATACAAGCCAGGATGCCATTGGCTTTCTTGGCCACCTGGGCACACTGCTGGCTCATATTCAGCTGCTAGTCAATTAGAACCCCCAGGTCCTTTTCTACCAGGCAGCTTTCCAACCACTCTTCCCCAGTCCTGTAGCATTGCATGAGGTTGTTGTGGCCCAAGTGCAGGATCTGGCACTAGGCCTCGTTGAAGCTCATTATTGTTAATGTTGGCCCATTGATCCAATCTATCCAGGTCTCTCTGTAGAGCCTCCCTATCCTCATGCAAATCAACACTACTGCCTAACTTGGCGTCATCAATACAAGCTTGTCATTATCTCAAAAGAAAAAAACAAAACAAACTGGTTTTCTGAGTTATTAGCTTCCTGATTAAAATAGCTTTGTCACATGTTCTCATTTTAAATAGGAATATAAAGTGAATGATCAGGAAGTTTCTTTGTAAAAGTTGCAACAGAGGAATAAGCTGATCATAGATCCAGCGTATATGTGAATTTCCACAGTTGAAATAAATTTGTCAGGATGTTTCTATCTGAACTGGAACTAACCACACTACTTCCTTTAGTTTTGCTAGTGTAGGCTCTTACATGCTGAATCTAGTGCCTAATGGTATTGTTCTGTGTACCAGTGATGGATGAACAACACAAAATGGTATGCTATTTGCATACATAAATGTTTGAGAATACCTAAAGCACAAATTTGCTACCACTGATTTATTGAAGCCATTATTGCATCTTTTAGAAGCTGTGCCAGCTGAAGAGGAGATTGCTCAGTTCTCTTGTCTTCCTCCTCACTCTGACTTGCAGAGGTCAGGGCGCTTCACTCCGCTGCTTGCTGCCTCATGAGCAATTTCAGACAAAATGAGTCAGTTCTCAGGGAACGATGCTGAGAAAGGTTTTCTTGCCAATCCAACTCCTGCTGAGATCTCTGTGCAGGAGCTTTATGAAGGCATGAGAAGCTGGAGGTAGATAGTTGCTGCCCATCTTCATTTCCCCAGTAAAGATATTTTAATGTGTCCTGCCTCCCTCTTTTCAAAGCATGCTCATTTCATGACACTCAGTCCCAGTTAAGGCTCATGGAGGTGAAAATCTAAAACCCTGGCATAGTTTACATTTTTGTACAACTGTCCTTGCAGCAGTTCCAGGTCACATGTGGCCAGAGTAGTCACCGGTGTCCTTTTGATAATGAAGCTGCATGCCTTGGAAGGTTGGAATCATTTATCTGAAATGCACTTTGGAAATGACTCAGTGCTGTTTCACTTCACAAAACAAAGGGAACCTCATTCCCTTGCATGAGGTGAAAATCATAATTCTGAAAACTCCCTCTATTCAGAATGAGAGAGGCCTGGCCACAGCATTTCTTTAGTGAAGGCTGACTAAAACATGCTTATGGACTTGATGATCTTGAAGGTTGTTTCCAACCTTAATGATTCTATGATTATTCATCTTACAGATTTTTTCAGTACAACCATTCACTGTAGACACTGACATGCAGGGCATGAGTAGTTGTTTCAGCTGTTACAATCATCTAAGAATGTCCCAGGATGATTTCAGAAAAAAATATTTTTCTCATGTTCTTTTGATATTCTGTTCTGTCTTTTTGAGATATTTCAACATAATTATAGGTATTGTGTCATGTCCAGCACCAAAAGAATTGCACTGCATTTTTGTTTCACCCTACCATTTTGTGTCTTTAATTGACAAATTGCATATATTTTGAGTTTCAGCAGCTAGCTGATGAAGACAAGATTGATACCAGAGTAATTTTTTCTTTTTTCTTCAGAAAAACACCATCCTCATACTGCTGAAAAAAATGTGCATTCCAGATATTCATATGGCCCTACAAAAATTTAATAGTAAGTATGATCATGTGAACTGTAAAATATTTATAAGCACTCAGTGTTATAGGATAAATATGAAGAAGAGATGATAGCCATTCTTCAAGGATAGAAAGATGTATCTTTGACCAACTGTGAAGGTTGGGCCCTTAAGAAAGGAGTTTTAATCATGTAGTTAATTTCCTGTATATCTTTAACATACCTGTTGTAATCCGATATTACTGCTGAAAGGTTACTACTATGAAGTAAATTGTTAAGCAGCTATGTCTTAAAACATTTAACGTTTGTTTTTCATCATATTTGTCAAGAAAGTAATGCCTCCAGCTCTCACATGTACAGTCGTATACTGTGTGATTTGTAACTTCCTGAAGTGGATCTCTAATGGAAATTTCTGTTTTATCCCTGCATTTTAATTAATTGTAACTGTAGGAAATAATTTTCACATCTGCTTGCAACCTATCTGCAAGTAATTGTCTTTATTTACCCTAGATTTTATTTTAAAAGAACCAAAAAACCAAAACCAAACCAAACCAAAAAAACCAACACCCCACCCCCCCCCCCCCCCCAAACACCCAACCCCACCCAACACCAAAAACACACACAAACAAACAACTAAAAAATTGACACA
>JANIJG010004281.1:48603-70985 GCA_024611175.1 Megaceryle torquata | reverse complement strand
CATCCTGGGCTGCATCAGAAGAAGCATGGCCAAGCAGATCAAGAGAGGTGATTCTGCTGCTTTGCTCTGCTCTGATGAGACCTCACCTGGAGTACTGCATCCTCAGTACAGGAGGGACATGGCCCTGATGGAGCAGGTCCAGCAGAGGGCCATGAAAATGATCAGGGGGCTGGAGCACCTCTCCTACAAAGACAGGCTGAGGGAGCTGGGGTTGCTCAGCCTGGAGAAGAGAAGGCTCCAGGGAGACCCAATAGCAACCTTCCAGTACCTGAAGGGGGCCTACAAGAAGGCAGGAAAGGGACTGTTTGCAAAGGTCTGGAGTGACAGGATGAGGGGCAATAGTTTTAAACTAGAGAACAGTAGATTTAGATTGGATGTTAGAAACAAGTTCTTTGCCATGAGGGTGGTAGAACACTGGAACAGGTTGCTCAGGAAGGTGGTTGAGGCCCCATCCCTGGAGATATTCAAGGTGGGGCTTGATGAGCTTCTGAGTAACTTGATCTAATTGAGGTTACCCTGTTCACTGCAGGGGGGTTGGACTAGATGACCATTAAGTCACTAAGGTGGTCGCTTCTGGCCCATTCTATGATTTATACTGATCTCAGTTTGGCAAAATATTAGTTAGTATGCTCAAGCCCTCCACCCAAGGTAAGGTTAATACTCATAGAAGTCAAGATGAATGTTTGCAAATACAATTTTACAGTCGCCATTCATCTCTATAGTGAAAGACTAAATACTCTTTAAAAAAAGAGATCTGCAACACTATCAACAGAAAATGATAATTTTGGCTGCCCAAACTGAAATATCTAACAGAGCCTTTGCTTCCAAGGATGGGTGCTCAAAGCCTTTTGAACACAAGACATTTTTTAAAGGCATCTGAAATCAAGTCCTGAAAAAAAACAAACAAACAAACCACCAAAATCAATGAAAAAAAAAAAATCACTAAATAGCTTTGAAAAGCAGTCTGTAACTTCAGCATTGCCTGATTTTAAACTGTTGAAAATTGGAACCTTAATGTTATACTAACACATGTTTTTACATTTTCCCTAGAAACAGATGGAATAATGCTGCTCATGCTATGCCAACACCATGTTGTTACATAGTCTTTATTAAAATTGCTTCAAGGCAAAAAGCTGTATGCACAAAGGCAAGGGGTGGGGAAAGTTGGCAACTCCTCTAGGCTTTCAGACTTGAGTCCTTTAACTCTCAGCCAGCTCTCTGCATCATTGAGAAATACCCATAGCTTCACAAAGGGTAGAAAAGCTGGATACTGAGTGAACTGCATCCATGAGACCCTTACCCTCTCAAAGGCATCAGAGACACTCAAATAACAAAGCAGAAGTGGGAATGTGTTTAAAATGAAGAAAACCAAACTTTAAAATTTAAAGAAACACACAAGTGTGAGAGGAATGAGATTTAAAGGAAATGATAGAATTGGGGAATCAATATCTGCTTTTCTTTACATCCAGAAAAACAACAACAACAAACCCCACAAAACAACCACCAACAAAACTAAATCAAAACAAGACATTTTTCCTTCCTTATCTTACTCAGAAATTCATCCCAGTTATGACAAATGGCATGTGGAGGAGATAGGCATCTGTGTGTGTATACATATGTATAAATATGTCTCGAATGTGTGCTTCTAAAGCATGATCCAACGCCACTGAGTTAGATGGAATGATTCCAATTTGGCTTCAGTCAGTATTGGATCAGGTGCCCAAACCTTGCAGATTCATTGCGGGGGGGGGGGGAATGACAGAATAAAATGTCACATTAATTCTCATTCTGAAAATGTGAGCTGATTTACCAGGGTTGGGGGATCCCAACAAAACCCCACAACTTTTAATCTTCCAAACATGTAAAATGCCTTCAATTAACTAATATTGCTTTTCTTTGGCCTGTATTAAGAATTTTTATGCCCCAAAAGGAAACAGTATAAACATTTCCATGATAACCATAAAAATCACCAGAGAGAAAATAAAGTTTTCTGTTTCATTACCTTTTCTGTGTGGTAATCAATTACAAAGGAAGAACAGTGCAGGTTCAATTAAATAACTAAATAAAAAGGAATTAAAAGCCACAGGGGATCTTTATTTTACTTATGTTAAAGTAGGGTCCAACTCCAGGCCTCATTGACTTGTTTGTACCATATAATGGGGTTTAATTTCTGTGAACCAGTCTGTCAGCATTAGCTGATCATAATTAGGAAAAAATGTGGTTAGAGAAAACAGAGCTACTGAAAATAGCTTTTCCCAAGTGTAACCTTCCCTCCCCTCTGCTTCTCTCCAAATGGGATTATATTGAGCTCTCAGCACATAGCAAAATAAAAATGAACCATTTGGCAAAACAAAGGTCCTTCCTTTAAAACATAAGATACAATCCAGGAAAATGCTGAATGCTCTGTCCCAATTCAGCAAGATCCTGAACACATGCTCACCTTTAACCACATGATTAGATCTTCCACTGATTTGAGGCTTACCATCTGCTGAAAAAAACCTCTCTGTGTCTTTCAGAACTGCAACTTCATACTAGGTGGTGAAAGATTCATTTAGAAAGGAAACGAGGGGTTTGTTTGTTTTTGTTTGTTTTGGGGTGGGTTTTTTGTGGGTTTTGTTTGTTTATTTGTTTTGTTTTGGGTTTCTTTTGAACTTGAGAAAAAAATAGCTGTGGGTTTGGGTTTCTTATTTTCAAGTCTGAGTTCTTATTTTAGTCAAATAACTCATGACTTCATTATAGCTGTTAGCTTCACAGGGGCAAAAACAAGACTTCTGGAGATGTAGGGAGTATTAAATTTGTGCAGATAGATGAATGGAAAGCTTCAGAAGAACTGGCACCTATGGGATGCTTTGCTAATGGAAAGCAGTTTTAGGTGAATACATGTACGCTCTTCTATGCAAACGTGCAAGAATCATCACAGGAAAATTAAGGATTCCACTGAAGGCAACAGCAAAAGTCTTAGAGACTCCAATGAAGCCATTAAACCATCCACAACTTTTATAAATGGTGGCTGGGATTTGTCACCTCTAACTTCTGCAGTCTCACGGTCACCTATCCCAGGCTACACCACCCATGTGTGTGTCACTGGGGGTGACACTGAGAGGGGGAGCCACCCCACCAGGCACTGGGTGGGGATGAACTGTCCCTCTGGCAGTGCATGACATAGCATAGGGATAAAAATGCCTTTTGATCTCCCCAGTCTTGTCTTGAACCCATGTGTGTTCAGCCTCAGCAGGAACTTCTGGCACCTCCGTCTCCTCACAGTTCACTGTCCCTCTCTGCTACAGGGACCCCTAGGGCTCTGCACTCCTGCAGCCAGCCCTCCATTCCCTCTACAGCTACCAACCAAGGAAGTCTTCAAGGAAAGAAAGCAGCAGCACTGCTGTTATCAGCACTCCTGATGGTCCACCAAACAGTCCACGTAGATGTGAAGAGAAAGAGAGAGCCTGTCCCATCACATTTCACAAGCAGCAGGTACTACCATGCATCTCACCAAGAGCTGCCCTTCCAAAGGGCACAGGTTGAAAAAAAAAAAAAAGAAAAGAAAAGAAAAAGAAAAAAATCACTGAGAAATCTGTTTGCAGAAAGATAATTCAGTCTTGCTCATAAATCAGGCTACTCCATTTCACTGCCAAGATATTCAACAAATGTCTTTTTTGGGCTGCTCATTTTTCAGTCCTTCAGGCTACGTTTAACCAAGTAATCTCCCCATAAATCCCAGCTCCCGCTGCCATTCTCAATGCAGTGGATCTTTTTTAGAAATTCTTAGAATCGGTGCATTCCTGCTGCATGACAACCCTCCAACCTCTTCCCTTTTGAAAGGAGCAAAATGGAAATCGGTCCTTCTCCAAGTTTATCAAAAGGGCAGCCAAACACTGATGTTATACAGTAAGATCTTGAACTGGGAACTAGGCAGTTATTTTAATCAGTGGGCTTATTTCACATCTGTCAAGGACAGTATATTTGGAACTGAACAAGCTGTTTCTTTACTGCACCCCTCATCTGAAAAAATGACCCAAGCAAAGCATTTCTCAGATGGACTCTTATGGACTTTGGCAAATCCCCGTGAAAGAGAGTTTAGATAACACACTAGCTATCATCAGGGCCAGGATTTAAAAAGTGCAAAGAAATGTCCATGCAATGTAGAGCTGGAGCCATCATTGCTGTTTAATCAATCATAGCTATTTAATCATGCCTTCTAGGCGCCATAGGATTATTTGAGGGAATTGCTCAGGTCAAGGCACTGAAATAAAACAAGCTCTTTTATCACTGCCCAGAGTAAAGTGTACAGCAAAGTGATACAAGTGATGATTTCTGAGCAACTGATAGTAAACAGAGGAGGAAAGTTCTCTGTACCGAGACAGAGTGTGAGCTGGAAAGAAGGAAGAACTTCTTTAAAGTACCACTTCCCAACCACGCCACCATGCAGTAGTGCAGCAGGATGCCAGCATTTTCAGAAGGGCATAGCCCTGTCTTTGAGCATCAAAACAAGCAGGAGGATTTTGGCAAGAGCTTGCCTCTGAACTAGCTGTCCTTACCACAATGCAAAGAAGAGAACAACTGGGCAGGGACCAGCCTCTGCTTAACATCATACTTTTGTTTAGCTGTTGAAATAGGAATGGAGCAGATACAAAAACAGGATCCTCAGTGAGTGTTGACAGCATGAAGGGTCTGCAGCATTTGCAGAAATAACTGGGGTTTGTCTGGTTCTAGCTTAGGATAGTAACAAATGCCATCCTACGCCTCACTGCTTGCCTAGAAACCCTTAAAAACTGGATTTAACCACCAGAAACAAACCGCTGCTACAACATTTTGACTGCAGTAAGTTTTCTTTCTTTTTAATCAATCATTTATATAACAAAAGGATTCATAGATGAAGATGTTGCTGACCAACATGTTCCAACCATCTGAGTCAGAGATACCAGAAACATCACCCCATCAGTCTCATTCAGCCTGCCATACATAAACTCCAGTTGGAGTATCACCAGTTGGAGCTGTGGGCTACAACTATGATCACCAAAGATCTTTGCAGACCCTGTGCTGCCTGAAGGGACTACAGCTTGTCTGCTGCAGCTCAAGTCACAGAGCTGGTTCCAAGTGTCAAAGTAAAGCACAAGTATGTGACACTGTATCATCTTCTTCATCCCCTCACTAGTAGCTGGGGAGCTTGGATTTGGGACCTCCTGCAGTCAAAAATCTAGTCTAAGAGCCTTTTGGAGTTGCATTCTATTGACAGTAAGGTAGTGAGAGGGAGGACCACCCTCTGCACTTATGTCAGAAGACTTATAGGACTTCTCAGCATGCCTACATTAGAGGTTTCTGTCTCAGATATGCCAACAAACCAACTGCTTATTAAGGTTAAAGTGAAGTTAGCTGTTCATTCACCAGCCACCATAGCCCAGAGACTGCTCCAGCCTCACCCACCACAGTCCCTCAGGAGCCCCTACACTGCTTCAAAGGGATCACTGTGGAGGGACAATTGCAAGTAAAAATCAGACAGAAAATGCAGGAAAATAAAACAAACAGAACCACAACAACCGGCCCCCAACAACAACAACAGAAAAAAAAAGCCCCCAAACCTATGCCCCATGCTCTCATCACAATCCACCACCACACGCTCTCAGAACAAATCCCAGGGGAAAATGCTTTGACAGCCCTCAGAAGACAGTCTTGCTCCAGGGTGCTGAGTATAATGAAAAACATCCAAAACCACCTGCCACTCTGAGATGAAGAGGAAATCCCATCCTGATCCAGTTATCAATGTCACTAGGAATATGACAATCTGACAGGTTTGCACAACACCTCCCCTGCCTTCCCCTGTGCAGTCTCATCCTCAGCTTTCCCCTGAAGGGAAGGAGCACCACCAGCATTGTCCCTTGACATCACTTTGCCTCTGTTGTAGGACAAGCTTCATCCCTGGACTGTCCCTGGAGTCTGTTTAGCATGGCCCTGGCCTCTTGGAGGGTTGTGATGCAAACCTTCGCTACCTCTTGCGGGTTAACATCCTTCTACTGCTCCTTTCCCTTTCCTGCACGTCAGCTCCATTCCTTTCACCATGAGTTTCTCACTTGGCAGCTCTGTCTTTCTTTTATCTCCCTTTCCATACCCCATCTTGCTTTTTGCCCTCTTTGCCCACACAGTCACAGTTCTGTAGTTACAAGAGTCACCCTTCACTGCGAGAGCCTCTCCAACATGGAAGTGAACTCAGAGTGACACCAACATTTTGGTGACATGTTTTACAGCAGCTGCAAACTACACTTTCACGAACTGGGGTCTTAACCACTTCCCATGACACCCATAAAACCTTAATTTATTTTTAAAATAGTATTTCACTGGAAAGAGGTATAATGCAAGCTAGCAAAACACCATTTCCTCCATTAATGCCTGTAGAGTTACAACATTCTTGCCACGATCTGCCTGCAGATGTACTGTAGGTATTGAGAAAGAGCTCAGACACTCAAAAGAATCAGGAAATGACCACTTTCTGGGGTACAGAGTCAGCTTGTTTTGTACAAGCTGTCTGGCTTACTAAAACAGACTTATCTTAGACTTGCCAGCCAAGCACTATGAGCTACTGATGTATGTCTGGAAAATATTTATGATAAAAATTAGGGTTGCATATAGAATAGCAAGTAGCTGATCCAGCTGGCATGCAAATTGGGCACAATGTTTATGAGCACAAAGATGTTCATCAGCACTACCACCTAGTCCTTCTGAAGAACAGTAGGTACTCAAGGGTCTCCATGACCATTAAGAGTTAAGCTTCCTGCAACCTCAGTAGTAAATATAATCCCTGTCTTAAGTAAAACAGGAGTGGGTGTTTAACCATCTATCATACCATCTGACACAGTAACATCAGGGCTTTTGCCCTGATGCACTTCGAGATGAAGTGAGGCAATTAAAGCCTTTGAATCTTTGAATTCAACTGGTATTTCATCAAACAGTGCAACACCTCAGGACTCTGTCGAGCCCCTGGCACTGGGTAGAAGAATGCACAGCAAAATTGATATTATTGCATATCAGAGCAAGTGGGCATCATTATAAAGGTACGGTGGATGCTTCTTGACACCCCTCCTATGCCTAAGGAGGCTCTGCAGGTTATTGGAGACATGCTGCAGCAGCAAGTTGCATTGCTAAAGGGACCTCCCTAGACCAGTACGTGCATAATAATGCCAGCCTGTGCCAAGTGGGCACTATGCAGGTGAAAAGGCTGAAGGTAAATGGAGGAAACAGAAATGGTCTGGGGCAAGGTGGTCTCATGTTGGACATGGCACCCTGAGTGTCCTACTGAAACTTCTCTTCTGCACACAGGACTAGGAGGTGGTGCCCCCCTCTGAGATGTGTTCTGAGGGCAATTCGGGGTTATAAACAAGACAATACTTCTGGGAGCTGCTGTCTCTGCATGTCTTGCAACTCTGCCTGTGCTGCTGGGGTTCCCTGACATGTCCTAGGGCTCCCCAGAGCCTCCTTTCTGGGATGAGTCCTCTGCTGCCCCTAAGAGCTGCTGACCTCCCACTGCTCTTGGGTTGTTCCCTCTACATAGCCACCTGCTTTCACAAAACTCAAGGAACTGAAAAAATTTCTGTTCTTAAAAGTGGTCAAAAGACAGACTGGTGCAGCATAACCAGACAAACTTATGTTTCCTTGGGAAGCCAGTCTAGTAACAGCCTGCTAAGGACCCATAGGCTTCCACGGTTTTTCAACAAAATAATTAACCTAGGGATTGCTGTATTAGAGGGCACCTTAATGTTGCTGAGGGAAGAGAAACATGCTCCCAGCCATCTTCCACATTACCTGGGAAAGACTGAGGGAAACATTGGGTGATATCTAAAACAATCAGGATCTCCTTCAGCATTTGCCTTTTCCAGAAGTGTCCCAAGACCCATTCTGCCAGCAAAACCCATCAAAGCATCTATGCTCCCTCACAACCCAGTAATTTTTCACTGTAGGTTTTCCAACTTTGGGACAATCCTACCTTAGACTGTTTTAAAAGGACCACATAACTATGCGTCATGTCACCAAAAAGTATGATTTGGCTCTAAATCCATAAATGCTGTTGTTGTTCCGTTCCTTGATGGGCAAGGTATGTTAGCGTGACCCGGTTCCTTGTAGCCCTCCCTGTTCCCATAATATAACAGAAAGAAAACCTTCCTGGACATCTGATTTCATATAAATGTTACTTCTTTGTCCCAGCATGGCTTGGCCAGCTTTGGGATCCAAGACTGGCTCTATGCACACCCTGCTCAGGCTTTCTAGAAATGACTTTCCAGTGCAGGTCACTCAAACTGTGGAATAACTAGAAACTTCAGTGTTCATTAGTTTTCATTTTCTGTGCTGAGTGTATTTTCAATGTTTGACTCAGAGAGATTTTTTTTTTAAAAAGAAATAATTGCTTCCAGATGTCAATGCATATTTTGCTCTGAAGGAATACTGCAATCTTTGTTAAGGTTACAGAGCTAGAAAGACTGCTTTACCCTATCTGAGTGGCTCTCTTGAAAGGATTTGGGAACACTACGTGCCCCATGTGGATCTACAAATGCAGGTAAGAGTTAGACTCAAGGTCTCCAAAACACATGCTTGCTTGGTATGACACACTTCATAAAGCTGAAATGCTGAGTGTGCATCTGTGACACAACTTTGGGTTTTCTCTGTAGTGGCAACTTTGTGTTGGGGTGTTGCAGCAAGGCCCAGTCAAAACCAGACATTCCTAGAAGACCTAGGTCTCCAATTTTACAAGAACATCCTTAGACTATATGCAAACACACTTCTGATGATGCCAAATCCTTTTTGACTTCAATGTCCAAAGGCTTGAAAATATAGAAGTTCTTGAAAGAGAGACATGGGAAAAAAAATAAAAGTCTGCCACTAAGGACATGCTCAGTCTTTATAGAATGGCTTGAGTTGGACGAGACCTTAAAGATCAACTAGCTCCAACCCCCATGCCATGGGCAGGGACACCTCCCACTAATGCAGGTTGCTCACAGCCTCATCCAGCCTGGTCTTAAAACATTTCCAGGGATGAGGCCTTCACCACCTCCCTGGGCAACCCATTCCAGTGTCTCACCACCCTTCTAGTGAAGAAGTTCTTCTCAGTGTCTAATCTAAATCTCACCTGCTCTTGTTTAAAACTGTTGCCCCTTGTCCTATCACCACATGCCCTTATAAATGTCTTGACTAGTTTTGGTTGCTCCTCTTCTTTAGTCACCTAATTTCTGGGCTTTGTCTCTCACTCTTAAAATATTCGTACACATCAGGGTAAAGTATTTTTATAAAATAGTTCAAAGATAAGGTCAGAGCATAGAAGAAATACAATTTTATCCCTTCTGGAATTATCCATCTTTAAGAGCATGCTCTAAATTACTCCTGAGCAGCTTCAAAGCTGCATTTGTTTGGATGACATGCTTAAAAGAACTGTGCTCTGCCTATTACCTAGTGAGGGCTCCCGAATCTGTTAACCAAAATTTCCATTTCCAGAAGGCATTATTTCCATAAACATAACTGCTTCTTGAAAAATATGTTCTACACATGTGGCACAACATAAGCGTAAGCAAGAATTCATGTTCGTCTTGTTAAGTGGAAAACACTTGTTCTCTTGTTAAGAGAACACCTGCTCCAAGACACATCGAGAAAGCATGTTTTAGACAGAGGCAAAGCAAACACTCATACTGAGACCAAAATAAATGATATAGACAGAACTTTTGCAGTTTGTTGTCTGTGAAGTCCTGCGTGTTTGCAAGGAAACTTTGTATGGCACTCAACCGAGGTTGCTGCAAGTTGCTGGAAAATGCTGAGCGGCTGCAAGTGAAATGTGGCAGCTTTAGGGAAAAGATCAGTTTATAAATTGATAACAGAGAGCTTTAGTAAGATTTAAATGTACTATTTCAACCTTTCTGCAATGGAATGTTCTATTTTCTGTTTTGAAAACTTTTTGTTATTTCTATAAAATGCAGTTAAATCCACTATGCATCATTTGATTAACAAGTTTTATGAAGACTTGGGTTTTTTCCCCGTCCTGTATTGAGAAAAAAATTTGAAATTGCAAACCTCCCCAGAAAATGAAAAATTAAACGGTATCATTGCTCTACAACTATGAGTGGGCAGTGTTAAAAACTACTGTCCTAATAGCACAGGACAAGACTGATGGCACTAAAAAAAGGGCTTGAAAAAGACACAGCTAGAAATAAACTGCCCTCAGCAACAGGGCACTCCATAATAGGTAGGAAAATATGTTAATTTTCCTACCAAAATAGATTATACAGAACACCATAATTTTGTGTACAAGACCTACTTCAAAATGGCCCAAGAAGCTGTAGTATCTAAAGTGAGAAAGTGGCCAAACTTGTGCCTATATTCAGCAAAACTTCAATTTTCATTCTAATAGTACAGTATATTGAACAGTCAGTAAGTACATGCTTAAATATGTTAAAGAATTCAAGGAAACACAGGTTTAACTTAAAGGCTTAACTAGGTAAGTCCCAAAGACATCCAGGATAGTTTAAGTCTCTGTTTAACAGTTTTCCTGAACAGGGTCAATCAATTTTAGTCAAAGGCATGCAAAGCTGAAGCTCTACAAAACTTATAATACCGATGGCAACAGGCTGTAGTCACCAAATCTGCACCCCTAAATGCACTTAGTATTTGACCCTCTGAGCACTAAACAACTAAAATTATTTAATAGAGTTTGAGAGATGACATGCTAAGCCTTCAACCAGTTGATTGTATCAAACAATTATCACAGATGGTGGTAGGGCCATCTGTTATCATAAGCTGCCTGGTATATCCCATCCCATTCTCCTATTTCCAGCTACTTAGAACTTTGTCAAGATATAGTCAAATTTATTAATACCCTGTCTGACATGATTACATATCTCTTCGCAATCAATGAAGACCTTTCAGTTGTCATCAAGATGAGAGTCTGAAATGTACTGTTCTGTCTAGGTTGAAGTTGTCCACAGTTTTACCCATTTTGTTGAAAATCCTGTTGCTTCCAAAATATTAAAGCCTGGGGCTGGGATTTGGCACAGACTACCCCAGTGAGGAATGTCCTTTTTTGGCATCCCCACAAACATTATCCCAAACCTGATCAGGCCATGAGCCTGGTAAAAAGTGAATGCAGTTCAGACAGGTCCAAAAGGCCCTTGTCTTCAAGTGCAGGGCTAAATTTTCCAGCATCCAGCTGCACTGGCATACTGCACACCTCTTTGTACCACATAGACACAGGCTTTGTTGTAAGGGGTTGAATTTCCATAGGTCATAACCTAATCAGATTCTTTTTATTCTGATATTCTCTAATGCTTAGCTGCTTAACTTCACGGTCTTCAAATTCTTTATATTAGGACATGGTACGACATCAAGTCACCCACAAACCTTTCACACAAAAGTATTAAAAAAATAAAAATCATCACCATGCCACCAAAATCCTCCTCTAAATATTGGCATTTTAACTAAAAGCAATATAAAATAAGTGTAATAAACAGTCAGCAAAGAGAAAAAAGTTTCCTACTCCTTAACAGCTGAAGGAGCTACACAATGGGACAGCCCAAATTGACCATGGCTCGCACTTGCATAACAGGCACTTGCTCGACATTAGAGATGCTTCCATAGATCCTGTAAGCACAAGCAATGGCACTAGAGACTATGCTGTGGCTTGGGACTGCAGATACACGTTGCTTTTGCACATCTTAAATAATGCTCCTTACTATTTATTTATAACTGCATGACAGGTATTCTTGCAGCAGCTGGAAGAGGTGCTACATAAAGATCCAATTCAAATTAACAACTGAGCTCATTTTAAAGGTAAGTCTTCACCTTAAAACAGAACTAAGCCTTGACTGTGCAAATCTTGCAACGTGACTAATTTCAAGCAGCAGAGATCCTATGAGATCTGATATTTCACAAGATTTCCCATCCACAAGCCTTCCAGCTTGAGAAGCAATTCAGAATCACAGTTACAGGCACGCATCCAGCTTCAAAGATATAACGTGGACTAATCTCTATTTTAATCCTCCCTTCTCTTCTGCTGGGTATTACAAACCACAAGATTTTGGCTTTGAAGCTTCTGACTTAATCACTCTAAATTTAGAGCTGATATCTCTTGGTTCAGTTGAGAATGAGGCACTTGATGACCTTACCTGGCAATTAGCTGTCCCTGCTCTTCTGCATGAAGGAGGCAGGATTACCCTGCCCAGCCCATACAGATCAGCAGTGCCTAACTTTGCATGTGCAATTTATTACATTATTTGCAGTCTTTCTTGCTGCTGGAAGGTGAACACGATGTCCTTATATCCTGATGCTTATAAATAATTAAGCACACAGCCGAACTCTTCATTAAAAACTACTGCAGCCTTTTCCAGAACTGATTTCTAACCCTTTCCAGCACAGCTGCACAAGTTACCCTTAAAAAAAAAAAAAAATTATTATGGTGATCTATATTTTGTACCTTGCCAGCTGCTTTCCAGGGCTGTGGCATGCATGGTCCCAGCAGAGAGGGCAGACCCTCAGCACCAGCCTGCCCAGAAGAACCAGGTCTGCTCAATGCCAGTGCCTGATACAGCGGTTTGGGAAGGACCATTTCCCAGCTCAGCCAAAAGGATTCAGGGACTCACCAGTCTGGCCATTGAGAAAAGGCAACAGGGAGGCTTCTGCACCCCAAGTCTTGGGTGGGTAAGGAAAGCACAGAATGGCTGAGCAGGAGGTGCTGATTACCTCAGCCACCTCTGTCCCTCTCATTAGCTAGGGCTCTGCATCTTTCCCTCCCCTGTAGATGCTGGCAAGAGGTAACAGTGGGTACCTGAGGGAAACAGTTGGCCTTGCTCAAATAAGTGAGCTGGTGGGCAGCAGTTTCAATAAGCTGACTTAAAAAACAAAACAAAAACAACACAGATGAAAAGCCAAACAACACCACAAACAAAACAACAAAAAACAAACAAACAAAAAAAACCACAAAAAAAATACTTAGAAAGGGCCAGTAGCAAAACCCCAGTGTCAAAAAATACCTATTCCCTCTCTAACAGTGCAGCCACTCACACACTTTTTCTCTTCTTGCTTTGTTATTTGCCCTGTAGATCAATCCATC
Source organism: Megaceryle torquata (assembly GCA_024611175.1). Classification (NCBI taxonomy): domain Eukaryota; kingdom Metazoa; phylum Chordata; class Aves; order Coraciiformes; family Cerylidae; genus Megaceryle; species Megaceryle torquata. The sequence goes on along the minus strand of JANIJG010004281.1, from coordinate 57,910 downwards.
ACCTTCATCTGCTTCAAACCAAACATGCTGAGTAAATATGAACGTTATTAGAAGAGTCCCATCCCCCCCCACCCCGAGCAAATGAGACAGCTGAAGGTTACATTTCTTCTGAACATTGTCAAACCATTACCAGGCATAATGTAAAGCAGTTGGCTGTGCACACAGCCATGCAATGTTTGCTGGGCTGATACAGCAAAATCAAGGATCTTGTGCCTTGTGCCCAGCTGCAAATGCCAGAGAGGCTTCTGAATACCACTGATTTTACAGCAACTGTCACATCAGAAGAGATGATCTTCCCAGACAGTGGAAGTGCACAATTAGGTCACCTTAAACACTGAGAAAATACCACTGCAGTTCCACATGCCAACTAAAAGTGAGTGACACTGGAAAACAGGTTCCTAGCTGGCAAAAGCCATCCAAGCATTAGTATGTATTTTCTGCTAAGAATTTACAGATGAGGTCTTTAGGCACAGAAGTGTGAGCAATCACCCAAGCGGAGGGAGTCCTAAAGGTTTCCCACGAGGTGGTGAAAGAAGCCAGCCAAGCACCACACGCAGGTGGGTTTATACACGCTGGGAAGCTGTCACCACCTCTGCATTTGCAGAAGCAGAGGGGTTGGGTACCCCTCTCCTTCACTGCTCGTTTGCGTGCCCAGGTTCTTCAGGAGGCTTTCATTTAGGATCAGAATGAACAAACTGAAGCAGTGATGTTTGCAGCTGAGGCTTCAGACTTGAGTAGGGTGGGGTTTTTTTCTGCGTACAGCATCAAGCGTAGGGACTAGAGCTTCTAGCTCTTCCACAGAAGGGAAAGCATTTGCAATGCCTTTATCATTGCACCCACACACTACAAAGCCTGTCCTTGGCCAGAGGAGGACTAGTGAGAAAAGCACAGCCCACTCTGCTTACAGAAAGTCTTTTCATCCTGTCAGCATCACCTAATTTGACTCAGTTGATTTCAGTCTTGCAAAGCTGAAATGAAAGTTAGTCCTTTTGGCTACCAGCTCTGTCACAGGTAACAGACACTGTGTGGCAGTACATTTAGTGCTTGCCACGAAGTAATTGCACTGAAAGACTTCTCTGCCATTGCCACACCAGTGGTAATTATTTAAAACATTATTAAAAGGGCTCTGTGCAGGGCATCAAAAAGAGGGCAATGCTGTATGGGGAAAGAACCCACAAAAAACACTGGAAAATGTTGGTCTGCATATTTTACTCCCATATACCTTGAAGTTAGTTGTAGAATCTGTTGATTACAAAAGAATGTTTCATTTTGCCTGTGATCAAACACATGCTCATTATACAGCAGCAAGCAGCACACCTCAGGGAAATGTCACACGGTTTTTGGGATGGCGCGTGGGCAGCACAGCCCTCTCAGCACATGAATTAACACCACAATTCTTTAAAAGTTTCCATTTTTCCCTTTCTTTGCCATGCTTTTTCAGTAGAAACACTATCATAATCATCATTCCTGTTGCAACATCTCCTCTATGTTCATCCTCACAGAGCATCCCCATGGTTGCCTCCCAAACATAAGAGCAGGACTATTATTAACACATTTTGGTCAGCAGCTAAAAAGTGTCCCTTAGCCCAGGCCAAAAGCAGCATCTCATCTTAAAAGCAGCCACCAGAAAGGTGCAACGCAGAGGTGTGTACAGGAAGCACCCTCCTGAGGTTTTGCTCCAGCTGCAGTACCCATGACCAGGGTCTGAAAACAAAGCCATGCACCAGTACATACTAAGAACCAACTCAAGCACTTAGAGGAAACAACCACCTTCCAAGATATTTTAAATTATGAAACTTAAGCTGCAGCCCAGAGCAAATTCAAATTGGTCAAGTTACAAAACATTCATAAATCATATTCAGTATGGTCTGTTGTGGCACAGGACCATGACGCTGCCTTTGATCTGCAAGGAGGATGCTGGCAGGTGAATTCCCACAATAAAACTTTCCTACTGCGTGCTGCGACAGAGGTGCCAAGCAAAGCCACCTCTCGCTGGCAGTGCTGGGGCGTTCCCGAGCGGGGAAAAGCTCCCGGGAGAGAGCGGGGAGCGGGGATTCAGAGGCGGGGGCTGAGCTGGCAGAGCTGTGCAAGCTCCCTCTCGCGGTTATCCTGCATTTTGCTGGGAAGGCGCAGAGGTCTCCCAGAGCTGCCGTCTGTGCGCCCTCAAAACCCAAACGGGTACCTGGCCCCGGGGTTTCCCTCATCCCTGGTGCGGAGGCATCGCTGCGGGAGCGCCCGCCGCTGGTTTTGCCTCCTGGGGAAAGAGTCTTGCCCTCGACTGGCCCCCTGCCCCCAGCGACAACAAATTAAGTAATAACCGATGGGCGAGCTTTGACGCAGTCAGCGAGGAGAGCATGCTGGAAAGAGGAAAAATGAAGGGGAAAATTCCCCCTCAAGTCGTAGACCAGTCCGTTGAGAGCAAGACCTTAACGAAACTCACATGTCAGAAAATAACTTGGGATAATTCCAGTCCTAACCCTGGGGAAGACTTGGGACAGAGGAGCCTGAATATCTGATACCTGACAAAAACACATAAAAAGCAAGTTAAGTGGTTCACGTCTCTTTAGCATAACTTTTCCCTTCTAACTCATGATGCCATCTTCACAGCCTCAGCCTGCTCTGGGGATTGTGCAGTAATTTTAATTTGTGTGCCCTGTGTTTCTGATCAGATCTCACCTACTGTAAGCACTGTGATGTGTTAGCAGAACGAATTAAGCCTGGAATGCCTCCAGCCCACAGACACCCAAGAAAATCTAAGGTTTCTTTGCTGTTCATGCAGGTTTCTCAGACTGTTTGACAAAAGTTATTGGTGGCTATTTTTTAAATGAAGGAGTAGTGAGAAAATAGCTTTGCAGCATATTGGGCTAGCAGATTGTTCAGACATTGTACAGTGACAATAAAGCCTTTAGGATCCTTTGATTGATATATATAATGAATGTAGCTGTCAAACTTTTGTGCAGCAATTTTATTTTGCGTTGACAAGCTATTTCACCGGCCAGGGATTTTCATAAAAGAAATAATTCACATTACTGTGGTGCTGTTATTTACAGAGCACAGAGGACAGTGGCATTGCTACAATATGAATATTAATATAAAAATTTCTTTCAAAATACATAATACTGTATGCAATGCATACTGCATGCACATCTTGATACAGGGAAAGAGGCATTGTTCTGCAGAGAGAAGGGGGCCTGGAGCTGCTGGGGGTTGTTGTTCATTCATTGATTCATTATGTGGCCTTTGAAAAGGCACTTAGTCATCCTGCAATTTAATGTTTCCTTCTGTAAAGCAGAGAGCAAAGCACCAACACAAACTGCACTCACTGTTATCAGTCAGAGTGGCAGAGGTCGCAGAGACAGCGCAAGGTCAAGGGGCTCTTCTGAGCAGCCATTGTGTGCATGAAGCCCAGAGGCAAGCTCAGGACGGCTGTGCTGTTCTGAAGCAGCTTCTTTCTCCTACCAAAGCAGTGGCAGGGTCAGTTTGGGCTACCTAGAAAAGCAGTTGCTCCTCACCAGTTACCTTACTTCAGTTATGAGTAATAACTTGCCACAAAATCACGAGCCTTGGAGAAAACAGACAGAAAACAACTGAGCAGGCAAAGAACATAAAGGAGAAAAAAAAAAAAAATATATATATGGATGACTCTCACCCTGCATTTGCTGTGCAGTCAAGCCCTCAAACACGTTGTGTATCTAAAGGTAGGAAATACAAAGACATGTTCTGTTCCCTAGGGAAAGGTAAGCAACTTCTGAAATTGTCTTTAGAGGCTATTATTAGCCCTGCACTAACACTGACGTACCTTGTATCCAAAGCCACAGTGTGTGAAGACTGTATCCATAAAAAGAGCTATTCACAGCTCTGCAGCTAATAAAAGTGCTGGGCCCATGCTCTGGTACCAGTATCATTTGAGAAAACTGCTGAGTAGCAAGTGAAATTACGGAAAGGACCTGCACAGCACAAACTTGGAAAGGGCACAATAATCCAGCTCGGGGTGCCGAGGTCGGTAGGCACACCATTTTTTAAGAGTGTAACAGGTTTTGTTTGTTCAGTCATGCATTTATTCATTTTCATTTTAAAATACCAAGAAATTCTAGAGATGGGAACTTCAACTCTACCCCCAAAATAATAGTATTATCTGTGACAAAGCCAACTTGATAAGGAGTGCCAGGGCATTTCACAGTCCTAAGATTATATATACTCATGAAAGAGAACAGGGGCTTTATGTCACTGTGCCTCAGGTCCTAAAAATACAGAAAGCAGACTGGGCATAGAGGAAAGGAAAGAAGATGGAAGGAGCCTTGTTCTCATTCACATCTCAGCCCTTTAAGACTTTAACCTGAAAGACATAACTATGTGATGAAACATCCATGGAGGACACTCTTGTTTGGCACAGAGAGTTCTGGGAGGACTTTCAAGGTGGGAAATGAGTACCAAGGTGGCAATACAAATTACTTTGGATCAAACTCCAATACATACCTATAGGTTCCACGTATATATCCAGCCTTAAGCTGAGAAGCAAAAAAGGTGGGGAGGAGAGAGCCTGGGTGGTTTAAAGGGCAGATATAAGCAGTTCAAGGTAACTGGAAGCAGCACTGATGCTTCTGGGTTGCCACGTTCACTATTTAAGATGAAGATAGAAACCATTAGGCACACGACCACAGGGATGCCCCTCACTGACTTCAAGCTGGCAGTCTCTTAAAAGCAACACTTGTCAGCTGGAGTTGTTTTGCCAACCAGTGGTGCCACCTCCCCTCCTTACTGCCACAGTGCTCAGCCTTCCTCAGTGTCAACAAGAGAAAATGGCACATTACTCAACTTTGCCAAATTTTAGCACTGAGAATTTGATTCCAAACTGTTCAGCATCTGCTTTAGCCAAAATGGTTCAGCCATTTCCAGGAATATTATTAAGGGAAAAATATACTACTTGGCACAAATTAAATAAATCTAGACAACCTTTTATATGAGGATTTCTAGCTTCAGAAGGGGAATTTTTAAATTTGGCAGAGAGGCAGCCTTTGTGGTAGAAATATGTCTATCCTTACTAAAATCTACCCAATGTTGGCCAGATTACAGAACAAGGGAAGACTGTAGTTAAGGGCTCAGTAAAGCCTTTTGAGAACTGCAGTTACCTGATAATTCTGCTGTGGGCAAGAGGTCCATTAACTCCTGCAGAAACACGGCTCGCTTTGAGCTCTGAAGGACAGAGGGTGGACACAGACCTACTGCAGCAAGAGGTGCAACTGAAAACCAAGGAGCTCAGGAGCAAAGAAGAGATATAGCTTGGAGTCCCCAGCAAGAGAGGACTGGCAGAGGAGAGGCCAAAAGAAACAGAGATTTGTTTCAAAATGGCCCTGCCTTTGGAAGCTAGCAGGGACAGAGGAAAAGGGAGGGAAGATGGAAAGGGACAGATTGACTGGGGATGGAGACCTGGACTCACAGAGGTGGAAGAGTTGTGAGGCAGGCAATAAAGTGATTTGCTTTCTGCCAGCTAGGAGAAGCTTGTGCTCACCCATAACTTTGGATGATTACCCCTGCACAGCCCCTCCATGGTTCGATGATGAGGGTACAGAGCAGAGGGTGGGCTGGACAGACCAGCATTTCCATCTGACATCTCCATATTTTTCTGAATTTGATTGAATTTCCATGTGAACAAGCTGAATATTCTGTGATAATTTTTTTTTAGCTGGTAAGAGCTTAGGAGACACTGACTCTTGCCCCTCATGAAACAACCATGTTTGCCCAACCTCAGAGGGCCAGCAAGAGCAGCAGCAAGTTTCCACTGGCGGCTGGAGGACATCCAGCACCTCTTTTGCACTGGCCAAGCGTTGCTGCTCCTTGGCTGGCTGGTCCCTCTGACAGCCCAAGTGTGAGTCTGACACACCACAGCCCCGTCTGCCACATAGCCTGTGTTCAACCTCAGCACCACGAGCAGCAAGCAGGCAAGGGGAACGCTGCAGAAAAACTGTGATCAAGTCAGTCAGGGCAATTATAATACACAGAGGCACAGCTGGAAGATTTAACATTGAATAATCTCATCACTGACATCTAATAATGAACACTTGAATGTGTCATCTCAATAAAATTCTTTAACTGAGGTTTGTGTGCAGTATAGCTAGTTTCAGGAAGAAATTTACAGGTCCTCATCCTGCAAATAGTTTCACAAACACAAACCTTTGCTTTTGGGTGCCTCTCACCCAAAAGCACCCATCTCACTGACTTTGATGCAGAACTAAGGCCATTCACTTTAAAAGTGCAGACAAGAACATCTGTTCAAACTGATGTGTTGTTAATTATACATATCTCTGTTAATTATCCATATCAACTGTAGTTTGTTAATTATCCATATCTCTTCTCATATCAGGGAAATACAGTTTGAGGACTGGCAGATAAGTGTTCTTGCATTTAAAATGGAGAAATTACTATCTGCATTGTATCTGTGGCATGAATGGGACTGATGGTCTGTGAGAAGGTGGGCTGCAGGGCTTTCAGTCACCTTTTACAACTAGGGGTTAAGAGGATTTACAGCTTTCCAGTGAAAGCACTCACCCACTTGATAACATTGCAGCATTTCTGTAATTCTTCAGTCTTGGCTCATGGAGAAAGGACAAAGCCAATAAACTTCCATCTGAATAAGAGTGTTAAGTAGAGTTTAACTAGACCATGCTGTTCCTTCATCACTGCCTCTAGAGATTTACAGCCCAGCACACCAAGGCAATGGTTACAAGGCAAGCAGAAAGATCTATGGAAGAAACACACTGAAGCAGCCATCAGACAAAACCACCCCACTTTTCACAGGGGATTCCTTTTCTGTGATCTTCAGCAGGCTACGTATTCCTTTCCTGGGGGACCTCAGGAATCATTTTTCATGTGCAGAGAGCTGGTATGTCAGCATCACCTTAGAGAGTGGTTTCAGTTCATTATCTGGTGCTAGGAAAAGGGTTATCATTCCTTTTACCAAAAAAATTGAGTGGCTACCAAGGAGTAATTGAAAGAAAAGTTAACATACCTTTTAACTGCTTTCTTCAGGACACATCCAGCCTTCCCTTTACTCACCCTCAAAGCAGGAGCAACACCCAAACTTCAATACAGATATATATATACTTCAGTATATAAAGGTACTGGAAGTGCAAGGTCCGGTCAAAGCACAGCATTGAGCAGAGGGACTCAGTGGTGCTTTCGTTCCCGTCGAGAGGGGATCTAGTCCTCCTGCAGAAGGCCAAGGCTCCATGCAGTCTGCAAAAGGCACTCAATGAACATTTTTGCTTTGCCAGACTCAAGTGCTTGGTTAATGATTCACCCTAAACAATGAAGCAGAAAATTAAGGCAAAGAACAAGAGAGCTTGTTCTCCTTCCATGTATTGGCCAAATTAAGGAGAAAGAGCTTGATGTGGAGCCCATGCAAGAGAGAAACTTCACATCCTAAAGTGCTGCAGTGAACTCCCCAGGAGTATGAATTGGGTTTATGTATCACAACACTGGGTATGGCCAGACCTAAGGAGTCCACCCAGAAACACGTGGACCTAGTGTTACATTTTCATTAGCAGAACCCAGGTCCTTTACACTGTCACCGACTGCCAAATGGAAAAAGTGAGGCATAGAAAACACACTCACATGACTTCCCAATAGGCAACTGAAGAGCCACAGGCACAGCTCGCATTCCTCCATCTCTAGGCCTTGGAGTATCAGCAAAATCCTTCTTTTCTCTTGTGCCTCTAAAAACTGCATGGGGTTTTCAAGAAAATGACGTGATTGTTGTTTACACGTTTTTGCCTGTGAGACAACTTTGATATGCCTTGTGAAACACGTTTTCACAGAAATCAAAGGAGGAAAACCACATAACCATGAACAGTAAAATATCTGTTTGGAGAAGACAACTTTAACAAGACTGTTTTAATGGGATGAGGATTTAGTAAATATTTTAAAACCTTGGCAGCAGATTCTGCTAGACAGCATTTTGTGGTATCATTCATCATATAGGTTGCCAATCAAACAAACAAAAAACCAAACCAAACCAACCAAAAACAAACACACAAGAAAAAAACCACACCCCACAATAATTTCAGGCCCTGCAAAGACCACTCTAATAGTACAGAAGTCTTACAATTACCACATGCACTTTGGGAGACAGTGGCATGAGGTCAGGCCACTTTGAGTGTAAGGTCTCCCCTGTACTGAATTCTTCCAAGTGTAGCACCTGCACCATATTTCCAGTTTAAGGCAGGGGAGATTTGACATTACTTGTATAAATTCCAGTATTTGCAAATTCAAATAGAATCACAGAATGGTAGGGGTTGGAAGCAACTTCTGGAGATTGAGTCCAACCCCCTTACAATGCAGGAACACCTAGGCCATGCCACACAGGAACAGATCCAGGCAGGTCTTGAAAGACTCCAGAGGATATTAGTACAGACAGTAGTAGCATTAGAGTGTCCATTTTCATACCTGTCTGCTTGACATACCTTCAGTTCCTTTTTCACCTTCTACATGCCTCAGCACTTCAGAAAACCAGACAGAAGTGCCTGACTTCTGCCTTTGGATGGCTGCTTTGCACAGACCTCATGCTTTGCAGTTGAGCATCTCCCAGAGCACTAGCAGTTTGCCTCCAGCACTGCTGTCATGGATGACCAGCAAGGTGGACAGTTCTGTTGGCACTGTAGTGACAGATCCCCTGTGTCCCACCATGCTTCACTTAAAGGAAGTCTTATGGATATTTTCACTTGAAGGTCATCTTTGTCGTACTTGATGAGTCCAACAATAGATTGAGGGTCAGGCTCAGTTTAAGTCTGTGCCAGAAATCAGGCAAATGGGATTTTGCTGTAGAAAAGTCTGATTTCAAGGTCTTCCTGAGCTATTAGTAGGAGAGTGAGGCTTCGATGCACAGTCTGAGGCATCACATCACAAGCAGTCTCAAACATACCTATTTATGGTGGCAAGTTAAAGGTGCTATGACTCAGGTGTCTGAACAGGGATCTCTAATAACACCTTCCAACTACACGTAATATGTAAATACTCTACGTGGGCAGGAAATATATGAAGTAAGATGACATTTATTATCATTATTTTAAAGGAACTTTTAAAATATTTAAGTATTTAAACTTTATTTACAACAGGGCAATAGCTGCTGGGAAGAAGGTTGGAAGTAAAAGATAAACTCCTTTTCCCCAGCTTTCTTATTGGCCACTTGTCAACACAAAGTGAGCTTCACTTTTCTGCCTCTCTGTGTATTCCCCCCCCCCCCCCCCCCCCCCCCCCCCCCCCCCCCCCCCCCCCCCCCCCTCCCCTCCCCTACCACTCAGATGCTTTCTAT
>JANIJG010004281.1:24492-48593 GCA_024611175.1 Megaceryle torquata | reverse complement strand
AAAAAAAAAAAAAACCCCCTTTTCCCCCCTTTTTTTTTTGCCCCTTTTCAACACAAAATGAGCTTCCCTTTTTTTCCCCCCCGTGTTTTCCCCCCCCCCCCCCCCCCCTTTACAGCCACACCAGGCAATACGGAGCTGTTTAATATACTGATTTGCATTTTGCTGATGGAAAGGAATTTATAAGCCCAGTGTGATTTATTGCAACATAAATACAAAGGCATTCAAACTGTGACTTCGTCTGACAAAGCGGACAAAGGCCTAGATTTCTTAGTTGGTGTTTATTGCAAATTAACCTACTAGGCAAAATGCTGGAGTGACAGCAGCAAGGGAAACAAAGAAAAAAAAATCTACTCATAGCTCTGCATAAAGGGGGTGAAGAGCAGAGGTGGGAAGGCTTCCCAGACCTGCACATGCCCTCAGGATAGGGTCTAGGGTGACAGTGGTGACTCATGCAACATGCACATTTGTCTGCTGTGCTCTGGGGTGAGGTCACCATAGGTGCTTATCCTGGCCTCTCCTCTGTCCTCAGATCCCTCTGGGGAGCATACAATGTAGGACACGCCTACACAAACTTCAGAAGAACCATATAAAATGGCCACAACATAGCTGCCGGACCAGAAGGAGACTTCCCAATAACAGAGCAGAGGATAATCAGGAGTATTTTAGAACTGTCTTTTTTAAGAGGAGTTTGAACTGAAGGGATGTTTTTGGACAGTGACCGACAGTGCCCAATGCACAGCTGGAGCAGGACTGCATATACAATTACAGTTACTGAAGTCAGCCAGCTATAAACAACCGCTGCTTCAAAGTGGGATCTGAGAAACCACAATTATTTCCCGTTCAAACTGCAGAAGAAAAATGTGGTATTTTTTGGTACCAGCATGCAGCGGTGTTGGCAACAGCTGTACATGTTCAACTGAAAGAGAAATTATGTTTTCTGACAAATTTAATTTCTGATATTAAAAGCCTGGTCAGTACAACAAGATCCCTCAGCAATGAAATATATGCATAACAGATACAACTTTCAGTCCCTCAGCATCAGGACAGGCTTTGCACCAGCTGATGTAGTCATACAAAATATCATTTAGCAAACCCTGGTATCATCTGTCCCCTTCCTTTCTAACTAAGAGAGAACAAAGCTTACTGATAGAATTATGATTTTGTAAAGAACAAAGTAAATCCATAAAAGTTGGGGACAGCAAAGAATTTGAGAAAAATAACTATGGAAATAAGTTATCAAATGAAGCTGAGACAACCTTTGAGAGCAACTGTGGTTTCAGACCCCCAAGACACAAATACAAGCAAAAGGAAGCAGTCTTCTGCTCAGCTGACTTCTAGACATGCATTTGGAAAATTCCTTGGAAGGTGCTGGCATGAAGTCTTCATGACAGGATGACCACTCAGAGGCTTTCCAGCAAGTACATTGCAGAGAAGAAAACTGTCCTGTCCCCTACCTCAGGGATTCAATGGAACCATCAGTCCAGAGTAGATGTCAAGGAAGCAGATTAAGAGCAAGGAAGGAGCAATCACATTCTAGCATCCTTGGGCCAGATAAGCCATGGTGCTTCTTGTCCAGTTGATAACTGCCCCAGCACTTTAGGTTTTATGACTTTTAAATAGTCAAACTTAAGTGTGCAGGAAGGAGTAGTCTGAAATAGTAGTTGTATGTGCATCATGCTCTCCAGCTTCTACCAAAAGCAAAATGATCTCTTTTGGATGGATTACTACTGCTCCTATTAGATTAAAAACCCGGCCTTTTTCCTCAATTCAAATTTGCTCAGAACATGATTTTTTGCCTTGCTGGAATCACACACCTGACAGGCAGAAACTATGTGAAGCTGCAAAAAAGGCTCTTCCAAGGTGCCCACAGGGAGGGTTTTCCCAGAGTCTCTAAAGAACATTGGTAACAGACTGACTTTGCTGGAGCAATACACTCTGCACCTATTCAGCAGTCCCCAGCTTCGGTTAAGGTTTCTCAAAGAGCCTCGGGTGCATGGGGGTTTGAATTCTCTCTGAAACTGGAAAAAAGCTGTTGTCAGCATTCAGCTCATGTAGCCATCCTAACAGGGACAACAATAATCCTACATCAGTACTACATCTCTGCTCAGTTCCACAATTAGCAGAATATTTACTCTCAAATCATTTAGTACATCTCTTCTTAAAAGTATCTTCTAGCTTAACCAGCCAGATTCTGCTTCTTAAGGTATCAAGCCCAAAGATTAACATAATTTTTATATGATGAATTCAGTATTTTCTGGCCTTCCTAGCTTCAGAAGAGACTTCAGAAAAGTGAAAAAAAAAAAATTAAGATTGCTTAAAAAAATTTGGTTTTAAACCTCAAACCTGAAACATACACTACTGGGGCTTTGCATACTCAGTTATCAAGGTTAGATCAGTCTGTCTTCCTTCATTATTACAAATAAAATTCAATGTAAAAATGACACATTTAGACTATCATCTCTTGCTCTGATAACAGAGAGATTGTTTAATTATTTTCTTTACCTTTTTACACCACATGACACTACAGTACTCTCACTAGTTTTAATATGTGTCTTCACAGATTAAACTTTTCAGGCGCTGCCATTACAGGATATTACTATTTCATATAATAAATGGGATTTGCAAATAGAAGATTCCATTGCAAAATGAGTAGTCCCATTATGAATGGCAAACGTGGGTATGTCCTGGTTTGCAGCGTAGAGCTCTAATGTCACAGCTACTAATTTATAATTTTAAAAACTGTTTCTGAATATTTTCTCCTATGCATCCATTTCATGTTTTTAGGCAAAGCAAATTCTACCTAAACCTTAACTAAATGGATGGGAGGGCGGGAAGCCAACAACAAAAAACAACCATCAAGCCTCATCACCAGAACAGCAGGTCTAGTCTGTTTATGTTTCAAAGATCATGATATGAAAGAAAAGGTAGTAAATTACACCGTCTCCAAGGCAGCTTCAAAAGAAAATCCAAGTTAGTTTTAAAATACATCTACATTTTTAGTCATAGTTATACACACAAAGCACAGAGACACATCAGACATCATTCAGGTGATAAGCTATATAGGTGAATTACCATGCTTCATGTTTGCATGACCCGTTTTAATCATCTTTGTGAGGTTGAAGACCTTTCTGTTGTACGAGTGATTGCTTGGGATCAGGATCAAAACTCTTTGGGGTGTGTCCCGAGGAAGAATCCTGAGGGAGAAATTTATACAGTGAAAAATTATCTACAACATGCCCTACAGCTGGTTTCACTTGTCTGAAGACAGCAAGCTGAACCTTTGGCCAACTCAATACCATAACAGTACAAGTTGAGCATGAGGTTTTTGCTGTGGCCACGTATGACTGCTTTTGACAAGCATGCCACAGGATGACCACGTATGTCATCCTAAAAAATGTTTGGTTTACTGTAAATACCCACAGAAGACCTGGGATCAACAGGGAATGGCAGTGCACAATCCCAGTCGATTTACTGTGGACAAAGAGTGAGCTGAGTCAGCCCATAATACGATAATCAGACAGGATGAATGCAGAGGCAGTGTAACAGGACATGAGGTAGCACTGGGTCCCAAGCCAGATGTGGTAAGCAAGGAATAATGGATGTGCAAGCTTTCCTCCAGCAAATGCACAAGAAGAAAGCTCTTATTTTGTCCTAATGCTAACAGGAAACAAAGCACAGCTGTGTTCCTGAAGGACTTTGGTCTCCCAGAGAGAAGCCAGGCCAGCATACCCATGCTATGGGACATTTTGAGGAAAGAGGTGAGCATGCATCATCTGTGGCCACCTTCCCCACACCACGGCTTCCATGCAAACAACACTGCTCGAAAGTGTTTTGAACTGTACAACAAGCTCAGCATAAAAGCTGCAATAATTGGACAGACTGGCTGGTTGGGGAGCTAGGGCTATGGGGGTGCACCCCAGAAGGTAACCCACAAACACTTCAGAGCCCCACACAGACTGATGCATAACCCTGTCCATCGTTTTTGAGTCTAGTTACACGAGTTCCCAAAATAAAGCAAAACACCCCATCAAAGCTTTCCTTTAAGTCTCCATTGTAAACTCATACTAATTTCTCATCTCAAACAACAGCATTTAGTCACTATAGAATAAATCAATTAAATCAATACAATACACATAAATAATTAAACCCTGCAGCTTCAAATTCTGCATTTTTACATCTAAAAGCTACCCTTACAGAAAATTACAGGCAATATGCCAATCCAATCTCACCGGCACTTCCAAAATCTCATACAACTCAGAAGGAATCCCCATCCTGTCATTTTTCCCTAGGTTCTGTTACCTGTTGACATCACACACATTCTGAGCACGTCGTCTGACTTTTGCCTAACATGTATACTGACTGACCAACAACTGTACAGTAACTTCTGGGAAGAGGGAAAATATACAGCTATATATATGCACAAATACATTAGATTAAGAAAACTGTAGAAAGAAGGTGCATCTTTAGGTCACTCTCTAAATGAAAGCATTGCAAGAAAGTTTTGAACTCCTTTTACATGCTTACTGATTAGTTCAAAAAGCTTTAAGTAAAAAGCATTTTCTTAAAGTTTTCCAGCCTTTTTGTCATCCGTGCAAAGAAATTGGTTTGGCACAGAAGCATTCTCTCAAATATGACTTCAGTAAGCTTACGTGTTTTTTGGGTTAGATTTTTTTTTTCCCCAGAAAATTCATTAATAGAAATATAAATTAATGTTAAGGCACATATTTGCTACATCCCAGTTAAGATGTATCAGGGTATTCCTGTGACCACTTACCATCCACTAGCATGCACTTTGCTTACCTTGTGTCTGAAGCAGACACAGTGTATGTATTTCCCCCCCTTTTTTTTTTTTCAGAATAGGTCACAAGTAAAATTTTTCCATGAGAAACATCCATTTCCATAGACTATTCACTTAGTAGACAACCCTGCTATCCCCTGAACAACACAGTGAAGTATTTTGCAGTCCTTGGAGAGTGGTGAGCAGGCTACTGTCCTGCTGAAACCACACTACACCTAGAAGCCCCTCCACAGGGGCTTTACCAAGCACGCTCCTCGGTAAAGATACAGCCACAGTACCAAGTATCTGTTTTCTTCATCTAGTCCATTTGTGTTGGCAAGCTTTGGTGGGTGGCATTTTAATCACATTTAATATTTCCATCCTCTCATGACCTCTGGTCACTACCACTCTCTGATAACACGTGTATCTTAATAGCTGGGCCCTGGACTTCCGTTGAGGTATATCCTTGCTAACAGTTTCATAGAGTTCAAATAGAAAACCAAAATATTCCTCAATATTCAAAATAAAATGGGACAATTCAGATATAAACATCAGCAGTACTGGAAAGAGTAATTAGCACAAACAAAACTCACCTCAACTCAAGTAGAAAAGTAAAGCAAATGTAAAAGGTAATTTCATCAAGACAGTGCAGGGATGGCCAGCTGTAGGGGCATGTATTGCTCACCCTTTTTGTTGATCTGACAGCCATCAGAATGGTAGCTATGGGCTGAAAGGTCTGATCTTCACAGATGTCTAAACCAGCTTAAATATCCCCCAAGGAAAGGGACTTTAAAATAACACAGAGAAAGGAAAATGTAAAGAGAATGAAAGGAAGTGTTTCTAAATCCTTAATGTTTCTAATCCTTGAAGAATGAAGGAGAAAAATAGCATTTGAGTAGCAAAGATGGCTGTAGATAAACTTTTAACTAAGAAGCTCAGACACCAAACAGCATGCCAGAAAGAAAAGGGAGGAACGTGTCCTTGGGGAAAAGAGATGACTAAACTTCAAGCAGAGAATCTAATTACTTGGCTTTGGCATTCATTCCTACTGTTAATTAGGGTATCTCCCAACAGAAAAGCAAAACCATGACTTTAACACCCAGGGCCATATGATGCACAGGCTGAGGGAAATGAATGGAGCTTTAAGTGGAGATGTCGATTTAATAAAACCTATGAGCAGACCTAAAACGTGATGTCGATCAGTGCCTACTTGATCAAACTGCTTGGTTATTTTTGACAAAACTTGCTGTGGCAAAACAAAGAAATTATAAGATGTAACTTGAGTCATTAATAACAGACACACTGACACTAGACATTGTCAAGAGGACCCTTTTGAAATGACCCGAAGGGGACTATAACACCACAGAAATACTCCTTACACAAAACTGAAAGCAGCTCATTACTCAGAGTGCAAATTACTCATGATATGGGTGCAGAGACATTGTCTCTGTACTCCAGAAAAGCACCTGAGGAGCAGCACCCTGTCTGACTACCCTTAACCAAAGCAGCCAAGTAGAATTTCTTACCTTGCACATGACAAGGGGGAAGACAGAACTGGCCCTGGTAGGACAGAGGCATTTGGTCTGCAGGCTCATGCAGACAGCAGTCAAGCCAGGTTTTCTCCTGTGAACTCGAGACTTCTGGCTACAGGAGCGCAGTAAAAGTTCTCCAACTACAGGAGACTGAAAGCAGTGTTGGCCACTAGATCCATTCCCCATCCAGTCTGAGATGGGGATCAGCTCTTGTGCCTGGCCCTTTCTTTCCCACCTACAATAGGTCTCCCCAAGAAGCAAAGGAAGGTTGAGCCACATTCAGAGTCGAAGACCATCTTGAGCTGTTTCATCTGGTGACATTTGTCCTGACAGGAGTGCAAGAATTAGAAGTGGGACCTTTGTTAAAATGTTTAAAATGCCAGAAACCAGGACATAGGGCAAGCTCTGGAGGGCACCAGTGTCTGTGAAGTACCTAGTAGAGTGAGAGCCTGCTGGAAAGTGACTTCCAAGGCATTTACCAAGAGCCTCAGCCAAGCAGTGTTCGAGGGCACTACTCAACTTTTCTGGGCAACTGTGTCTCTGGAGCTGGTGCCAGTCTTAAATTCCTGTGAGAGATCAGACACCCAAGAAATTCAGGTCTTAAAGCTATAGAGAAAACAGTCATGAAAATGGTTCTTTCAAAATTTATGCTGGAATTGTTTGCAAATACCTTTGCCTTTCATTTCTGTCCCCTTCAATTAAAAAAAAAAATTAGTTGAGGTGACCTAGCATAAGGATTAAAGAGTCCTTGAATCATGGAATCAAGACGAAGGTAAAAATCTTCCCAAGAAAATAGCTGAAGCTGGTGATGCTTTTGCAAACTCTTGGCTTAAAACCCCAACTCTCAGAATGCTTCCCACTGGCTTTTTCCTGAACAGCATAAACACTGGCAGTACTCATCTGATGGTCAGCAGTGGCTGTGACACATTTGGAACAGCTTAAAGCCACAGCCTTTGTGCAAAGCTATGCCCACAAAGACAAAGCAAATTTTCAGTTAAAAAGTTTGATAGCTCAGGCTCAACTGGGCAGTTAGAAGAACAAGCCTAAAAGCGTCCTCCAACCAAAAGCACACAACACATGCACCAGAATGGGGTGGAGGGAAGGAGAGCACCCTTATGAACATTCCTAGTGCAGAAAATTATTTAGTTTCAGCGTCAGGCATCCACATGCCTGTAGCATGAATGGTTATACAAGCAACTGCTTGAAGGAAAAGTCTGTCTCTTTTTTGGCACATAATGAAGCTGAAGACAAATGGTGTATAAATAAAACTGGGTGCTTCTGTAGTACAGAATAACAATCTCTTCATCAGCTCATGCCAGGAAATTCTCCTCACACGCTGCTTGCAGGTTATCAGCCTTATCAGATTGGATACAAAAAAATAAAATGACAGAAACAAGGAGGCAAAACAAGCGTCTCCACAACAGAGTATGCAAGAAGAAAACAATGCTTCACACGGGAAAAACCCAAAGTATGGCTTGACAAAGGGCTGGGTTAGGGAATAAAGGCTGTATGGCAACCAGTACCCTACATACCCACGTATCGGATGTATCGCGTCCACAGCAGTCGGTTATAGCTTGAGGAAAACCACTGAATTGAATACTGAGTGGACATGTACCTACCTCAGGCCTAGTGCCTGGTGAAGGAAGGGTGTCAGACATTCCCCAATAACACAGACAGCTACTATTATGCTGCTCATCACTACAGCGCAAAGTATTTCACAAACAGTTCTAGTATCAGCATTCTTCTTTCACTAAAGGGAAACCTGATCTAGCAAGCAGCAATCTGTCCAATTTAGCCCACATCTAGCAAGTCTCATTCCAAGCAGCTTTTTACAACCTTCTTACAAAGTCTGTGTACCACTCTTTAAAACAGAGATGAATTTACGTATTTCTCCTAACATGACAGATGAGAGCTACAACTAACACTATTCTGAAGATTAGAGACCTTATAAATAGCACTTTTATTTATTCCCAGTGACTTTTAAAAGCCCTACTGAAGTTTTACAACCTTGACTTCCCAGATGTCACAGGACATCTGATGGGAGAGCAAGGCGAGAACAATCTCACAAGCAGGTCATGCCAGGGCTATTTCACTCACACTCGATCTGTATCCCATTAACTGTTGGGAGCTCAGATGTGGAACCATACTAATGCTCCTCACACCTCCAGCTGCTTCAGGATGAAGTGACACCACAAACTTTGCTTAATGATTAATTGGTCCAGGTCCTCTGGGTTCAGCAGCAGTTGCTTCAGGAATCTCTACTGTGTGGAAAGCTCTTGTGTTGCTTCTCAGCATCTGATCTGGGTAACCAGCCAAATGCTTAAGTGGACAATTAGAAGCCCAAGAAACACCACTACAGGTACATATTCCCTTCTGCACAGCTCACACTAGTCTAGCCAGCCATGTTCATTCCAAGGCCTCTCCTCTATTTATTCTGTATACCCATATATCCTATTCTAGAAACCTCTGTACTTTTGATAGCCTGCAATGTCACAAGACAAACAGCTTTCTAAGACAGATGTGACGCAGAAGAGACCTATTATGGAAATCTTAGCTTCAGCTCACCTGGTGTTTTGAAACAGTTTTCAAATATCATTGTGTCTGTATCTTCCTTAACTAAACACTCAAAATACTTAATCATATAATAAGAATTATGGTCTCTGACCAAAGTTTAACAGAATTCGAGCTTCATTTTTCAAACACACCACTGCAATAGATAATTCCTGTAACTTTCATTTATTAAGGATTTTAGACAAGTTTAAGCCAATCTTCCACACATTTCAATGAAGTTAAAACTACAAAGGCAATCTCTACATAAAACAGCCAAAACGCCAGGTTTTTTTTCTAGGGCTTTCGCTTCCTATTAGATTGTTAGTAATGAAAGATAGACTCCAAAGGAACTTAGAATAAATATATTTTTAGAAGCAATGCTCTAGACAATATATAATTAACAAATTAAGAAGCCTGCAATACTCCACAGTACAGCCCACAATACCTTTTCAGCTTGTCACACGGCCATTGTGCCCAGCTACAACTCCTCAACAGCAGCATTTTGCCCAGTTTTCATATCTATAGAGTTCACACTGATTTGCTTTAGGAGTAGCTCCCATGAGGCACAAAAGAGAAACTCTCTCCCTTTGCAGGATGACAGCTACATCTGTTCCTTGGCTTGTGCTCATGGAGGCTGTACTTTAGAATATACACATTTATGTCACAAAAATGTGCCCACAACTGGGGAGAAAAACCCTTGAGATTTATGTGAAAAATCTCTAAATTAAGTGCTTGCTGGAATTTCAGAGTGTGGTAAAACTCCTAAAGACAGGAATTATCAGTCTCTGGATCTTTTCAATCAAGTATTTTGGATGCAACAGAAATGGACTGGAATTAACAGAAGATACTGATTATTTTCACCTAACTATGCTTTTGATACATATGACAACTAAATATTTGTAAAAATATGCATTTACAGTATAGACTTAAAATAAGCTCATTAAAACTGCAACTTTTTGCTCCCAACCAACATAAAAAAAGAAAACAATACGGTAGTTTATACCCCATTTATTAAGACAGAGCCGTCTATTACTTAATACACTGGTTGAGTAGCCAGAAAATCACATTATTTTCTTACTATATTAAGATGCAAGACAGTTTGGCAAACAGGTAACAAAGACAAATTCGGCAGGGTGGAGAAACATTTAAGCTGCAGCAGGTTAAAAGCCATCTAATCTAGGGAGCCCTAAACCAGCACAGTTACACAAGGTGCTGGCATCAGGCGATGGTTGGCACAGCACAGTTGCCAGCCAGCTCCTCGAGTGCCTGGCAGGTCTGCCAGGGCCCCTTCAACTGGAATGTTGGGAAAAGGTCCAGCGACCATCTGGGTGCCGCTTTTTTGGACACCTACCAAAGAGGGCATCACCAAAGCTACAGTTTTTCTGTGCAGGGATCGCATAGGGTTGTTTTTGTTTTGTATGAAAAAAGGCTTCTGGTAAGAAAGTTTATAGTGCAATCTGAATTAGTTTGTGCCCACAGTGTCATTATTCATTCTTCCAAAACAGTTTAAATATAATCGTGTAGAAATTTGCCATCTCTGTAAAGATATTACAAAGTAGTGCTTATATGGCTAGTAACTACATAAAGATTCAATTTTAATAAATATATCTCTTCATGCTTTTGCAAAACTACAAGTACGAAAGCAAAAGTGACAAAGCAGCCAAGTACTTTTGTGTCTTCCAAAAGCTATTAAATTTCTCAGGGCTCTAAAAAAGTTAATATACCTTATCACACAGGAAGCACACACCATGTTCAATTTAACAGCTGCTCAGAGAAGAACAAAACCTACTTCTACTTCCTCTTTGCTGGCATGCCACTAAGTTACATCTCATGCTGAGAAATCAGAGGTTGCTTTACTGCAGACCAGCAAGTTCAGATACATTTCTGCTTGTCAGTGAAGCTGTGTGCTTAACAAGGAAATGTGCAACATTAGCTATATCACATATACACAGTTATGTAGTTTTTTGGTTTGGGGTTGTTTGTGTTTTTTTTTTTTCCCCCCGCCTTCTACTGAAGACTTTTAAAAAAACAAAAAAAAAAGGGTCAAGCACCAGGAGCTTAAGGTCATAAATACATTGTGTTGGCCCTAAGAAATTTAGCTAATAAGAGCTGTAGCTTTAATGCAAATTTACAAAGTGAACATTTATTCAGCTTGAAAAGCATACACAATGGTTACCTCAATAACAATGAACACAGTATCCTGTTAACATCCTATTGATACACAATTTTATAAATGGAATATTTTATAAAAATAAGAAATGGCAATGCTTCATTGAAATAACAGATTTAAAATTTGCTTCTTTAACAACTACTCAAATCTGTATGGAAACATGCAAGCAAATTTAGTAAAAGCGTCAGATTTATTCTCAGTCTTTAAATGATTGTAAGGTTAAAATCATAAAGAGGTGGGTGGTTTGTTTTGTTTTGTTTTTTTTTCTTTAAAAGATTCTCGATTTAAGACATAGTGAGAGAAGGAAAACTTCTTAAAAAGTATTTTTAAGAGATTCTTACCTCAATGTAAAACATTTACTTAATTTATCTTATGGTGAAAACATAAGGTCTTTTCAAAGCTTTTATCAGTCGCACTTACAATTAAAAAAGAAAAAAAAGGCAAAAAATTCAGACATGGAATCAACTGCATTTGGTAGACAACTGACGGTCAAGCTAAATGATTTCATTTCTGTCTATTGTAATTTTAAAATTTTTTTTTAGAAAGCAATTTTGAACAAAGTCTCCTTTTGTCACAGTCAAGACAACAGTTTAGGCAAGTGTGGTAATAGCAAGAAAACACACACCAATCAACTGGCTATAATATAGAAATACAGCTGAAAATACAAATTTTAAAAAGTCCTTTTATTTGCAATGCATGCTGTACACAAAGTTAGAGACAACTGTCAGAACTCTAATATATTAATGCTCAGCATATTGGTGTACTTCAGGTAGCTTCAAAAAGACCATGAATGTACACATGCTTGGAGGCATCTTAACATATACATGGGCTACACAGACTCTTGCAGACTAAAATGTGGCACATACATGATCATTTCACAACATTTTAGGAAAAGGAGATTCAAAAAGTGCTTTCATAATTTTAAATGTGAATGGTTTAAAAGGAGACAAGTACTGTTATTTTAGGAAGAAATTTTAGAAGACTCAGTTCATATTTTTTCCACTAAATACTGTATTTCAAGGTAGCTTGAAAAAAAAAACCCACAAAAGGAAAAAGATAGAAAAAGAACCATGCTTCCTGCAGATTCACGTCTCTGGTACTCAGCAACCTCTGACTTGACAGCTTCATTCTTACATGCAACTTGTCAGCTTTAAAGCATTCTGCAAATCTTTTGGCTTGCATCCGAGACTAAAGCAAACCAGTTCTGCATCACAAATTCAAAACCTTTGCTTAAGTAGTGCAGAACCTCAAAGTTCAAAATGGACTTAAGGATGTGAGTGACTGTCAGGATAACATCTAGCAGAGGCCTGAATTCATCTTATTAAACACTACAGATATGCCAGTCTTTCAAAGACTGTATACTTCTGATTGAAAGACTAGTTTTGTAAGCAACAAGTCTTCAAATACACACAAAATGTACAATACATAAATTCAAAACACAGCTTTAACTTATTTTCTTAAGAGAAGTTTCAGGATGACAAGTAAGTTATCTGGACAAGTGTCTACACGTCCTTATGTGTATTTTAAAGTCGTAAGTCTTCTGAAAACCGATAAAAAACCTCCCAACCCGTAGACCCTCATATATAGTTAAAATATAGTATAGTTACTTTTCTCCAAATCTGCTGGGACCAAGAGAGAGTTCTAAAAAGATCTGGATTTAACACCCCCATTATTGTAATTCTGTTCTACAAACAACATTCCAGTTAAGAGTAAAAAAATAATCTCCATACACTATAGATAAATGCATTAATGACATTGTTTTATTTACATAATAATTTTCGAATGTTAGTGTTATATGGAAATTACAATTATTTTAACTTCCATATCTTGGTAAACTGGAGCCGTTGCTGACTTCCTAAAATATGATGTATGTATTTATAGGCAACAGACCCACAGACTTGTGCCACGTATTCAGAGATCTTAATTCCCACATATAGCACCACACTACCCTGTTCTTTTCAAATATGGTCAAAGATCTTTAAGATTTTTTTGCAAATTAATCCTACCTAGGAAGCCCTTTCTATAGCCCTTTCTGCAGAAATGAGAATCACCTCAAAAGATCACTTGATAAGATTGAGGCTCAAATACTTATCTGACATGTAACCAAATTAGATAGGAATCATTGTAGCATACAATGATTATTACATAAATTGTTACATACCTTATTACACTCAATCCTATTTTAAAAAATAAATCAGTGGTTTCTGCACATCTTACATCTTTAGAAAATATTGTACGTCTTCAAAACAAAATCAGAAGGTTGAAGAAAACTCCTCAAACGGAAATGAGGAATTTACTACTTGCATTCTCAACATAGTAACATTTTAGTGCCTTTAGAACTGAAAATGTATTAATACACTGCAACTTGAACAGTCAATGGTCAAGTCTACTATAATTTAAAAAGGTTTTTTTTTTTTTTTTAGTACAACCACACGAGCAAGTTATTCTGTGTATTTCAGTGAAGCAAAGCTTTAAAAAAGTTGTAAAGAAATATATCTTTTTTGGGGTGTATTTTAAGGGAGCAGTAAGTCCCCTCTGTAAAGATTATTTACACAAATGCAAAAGCAAACTTTGAGATAAGGGCTTGGGGTTCTAATTTTTATTTTTCCCAAAGATTCCACCACATGATAAAAATTAAATGAATGTGTATTCCTGACCACATTGATAATGTCACAGCTAGAATCTCATCAGCTAGTTTATGACAAACCACTGCAATGGGTGTAAACAAAAAACAGGTCCCTATAGGGGGACAAAGCTTGGTTCAAGGTTGACTGAATGATGCCAATATTGAAAGCAAGATTTAAAGTAAACTCATCTGGAATTCAGACCCAACTGAGGGAACAGTGAGAACAACACAGTGAAGGTACACTTAGGTGCAATTTCATGCTGGTGACTTTTTTCCTCTTTTTATGCTTAGAGCAGATTTTAAACCAGGAATTGCATATCCAATGACACACACACAATCCAAAACTTTAAGTGATCATTAGCACATTTGTACACGTACTTACATAAACTTACTATTTACATATTCTAAACAAAGTTCCATTTTAACAGTTGAAATCTTTTAACACATGAAAGAAGATAAGCTACTACAAAGAATGCATAATGGGATCACAAATTTTCCAATAGCATATAAAGACATGTTTTAAAGTGCTTTCTGGGTGCTTCAGATTAACCCCTTGCAGTATGAACTTCCATGTAGTGCTGTTCCAGTCATTACAAAATTATTTAAATCATTCCCCCTCAGGTGCATTGTGAGGTCAAGAAAAATGACGACACCATTGATGTGAAGTTTTAGGCTCTGCTGACAAATGTATACGTTACTTAAGTTCAGATGAAGTTGTCAAATACTTTGGTTTATCATAGCTTGGGATAAATATTTGATAGAACAGAAATTGCACCTCTCCACTCTATTTTTTTCTTTTAAAAAAAATACCCCAACATAAATTGACAGTTCTTTGGTAAAAACAGGACATTTGGCCAGTTTGCGCGTGTATCTATTTATTAAAATAGTCTAAAAGTGAACAAATGCCACTGCTGTACTGTCAATTTACAGGAATAACCATTCCTTACTCAGTGGGGGAATATGAAAACATTAGATTTAGCAGTTAGCTATGTAACAAGCTGAAACACCTTCAGCAACCATTACAGGGGATCAGTAATGCTTTAGAGTACTTGTTGCTTAACATTTATCCTTTACATTACAAAAACTGTGAAAGGCTCTATGCCTGCAGCCAAGTCCATTACTTTGCAGTGACTACAGAAACATTATTCGATGGTGTACACTGTTAGTTTCTGATAAGCATGTAACAAAAAGCAGGAATATGGTGTGCTGACCAACCAATATTCAACTGCACAGTATTTGTGCATTACCTATACTAAGTACTAAGAAAAGCCTATTAAAAATTCAGTTAACTGCTACAAGTTACGTGAATATATAAAAACAGAGCAGATATACAAGTATAACACTGAACATACTGTACTTTATTAGCACAAAAAGCCAGAACAAGGCACAGCAAGCAGAAAAATACATCAATAGAAGGGTTAGTGTAGCATACAAGAATAACGTTTATTGTACTTGCAGCCAAAATGTTCCCTACCTCGCACAGGTCACTGCCATAGAGAAGTAAGTAATAACACACTGTAGCAGCTGGTAAAGAAACTAGGGAGCACTCATTATTGGTACAAAACATTAAACAGGGGTCAGGGCATTCCAACAAAACCTTAGTGCAAAAATGTCTAAGACAGAACTTAGAAGTTCCATCTCCAATTAAATAAGCAAACAGATCTTAGAACCTTGTTTCCAAGTAATCTGCTGAAACTATAATCAGTGCATATTACTTTAAAACATTTTTTTAAAAGCACAAATGGAAAGATATTTACAAATAAAGTGTTAACAGTACCTTTCAAACCTGACATTTGCCTCAGATATGTCAGATTTTTCTATTCTGATTATAATTCAACCACTTCCAATATTCTCCATAAAAATATCAGAAGACTTCAAATAATTAAACATTTTTTCTTTTCACTATTACCTTCCATTGTAAGTTACCAGCAGTCAGGCCACCAAATTACATTTTAGAAAAAAACGCAACCTTTTGTTTTATGGCAATAATGTAATCCTGCATCCTGCCACTGAATCAATGATTCACACTGGAAGGTATTTAACTGTCCAAGACAAGACAGTATCACTTTTGCTAACAATGCCACTTAAATCTCCAAGTGTTTAAAATAGAATTACAGTACTGAGCAGGCATATTCAAGTCTTAATGATTAGGAAACCTTATACACTGAGAAAAGCGTGATTCATCTGTTAGCATCAAAGCACCATTAACTCTTAATGGACTGCTTCTAATGAACCACTCTTCATTAAAAGAAAATACTCTCATTCAATAGCATTTGGAAACTTGTTTCTTGAGCTAATTTGAGTAGTGGAAAGTTTTGAAGAAGAATTTTTAAAAATACTTTAAATATTAGCAAAAATGCTCCTCTAATAAAGCCTTTCTTTATTAGCATTACATGAATGCCCCATAGAAAATGCCTCAGTTTCTTCATCCAATTACTACAGCTATAAAAGGGAAACAAAATATTTAGAAATTAGCAAAAATATTCTCCTTAGGCCTTAATGAAAAACGTGCAGAATTGTGTCTGCTTATTGTTTCCAAGAGGCATCACAACTTAGTTTGATTAACAGCAGGCAGCATCTGACAGGATACTAACACTCGGCTTAAATAGGATATTGCAGAAAAGCTAGACGTTGTTGGTGCGCTCGCTGCAGTTAAACTGTAACATACGGGGGGGGGAGGGGAGGGATAGAAGCATATTCTAGCTTATTCTGATTTCCATTTACTTTGCTTTTATAGGTTCCCGCTCCAGCCATCGCACCCTGACTTTTTGTTTATAGTGATACTCCTTTAGAAAGTCTTGCAACATTGAGGGTAGAGGAAGGTCATCAATTCCATCGTATGTAGTGCACCTGCAGATTACTGCCCGGCAGATATACTGCAGACTAAAGGGGAAAGTCCTGTTCAGAGATACAGTAAGTAACGGTTCAAAGAACATGCAAGAGCTAGGGTCTTTGTAGTGTTCCAGAAGCCCTGTAACAGTGGAGGAGTGAAACACACAGGGATCATGGGCATCGAAACTAAAGTTGTGATTCCACTGCTCAATGCGTGCATGTAGCGATCGGTTGTAACGACGGAAGCTCACAGAGAAGAGGTAGTCCTCTTGCGCAGAATCCCTGAGCAAAAAAGTGCCTTCGGGTTTACCCTCCAGAAGTGCTTCTGCTTCGTAACGGTCCATCACACCCCAGTAACAGGGGTTCCCTGTGATCTGAAGTAAGTCTGGCACAAGGCAATGGATGTAATCAATCTGAGTATGCACTTTCCAAGCCCCCTGCCTGCTGATATGGCCGTGGCTCTCTCCAGACATCTGACGCTGCTTCTGTCTGCGTGACTGCAGACAAAGCGTTGTTGTGTCCTCTTCAGAGTCACAGTTCCCTGGAGGTGTTATGTTTTTGTCCCCAGTAAGCTCGGTCATACCAGGTGCTAACTTTGGTCCCAGTTTATACAAAGGATTAACCTGTGCTGTAGCTTCAAAAGTATGTATTTGGGCATTGGGAGGGGGATCAACTCCTTCTTCAATACTAAGTCTACGTCTCTCTCTGAGCCTGTCTTCTTCATCTTCTGTGGAAACCAAGGAAGGATCAAACGTGTCAAAAAAAGTCGAATGAGGACTCACAGGCGCTGTGTGTTGTTTAATCAGATGCCACTTCTGAGCCAGATCTGAGCCTGCAGGAAAAGGGCATTTCTCAAGCATTAGTTCAGAGAGATGGATCTTTCTTTTGTTAGAAAAGAGAGGTTTGGACTGTTTGCTGTAGCTTCTCATGGGAAAACACAGCCCAACAGTATCTTGTAGACGCTGGCGCAGAGAACGGCTACCTACTGTCCTGTTAGAGACTGCGTCCATGTCGTGGACAGAGCTCACCCCGTACCTTCTCTCCCTCCTCTGCAAACCATTTCGTGTTCTACCAAACCTTTTTTCAGTATCCAAGGAGCTCTGAGTCTTGGTAGAGCAGGAATGCTTTTTCTTCCCACCCCAAGGGGCATGCCGAGAATAAGAGTCCCTTCGAGCAAGTCTAGCTCCCGTGGTGACACACAAATCATTCTCTTTCTCAATGCTTATTTCAACAATCTGAGGAATTTCTGTGACACAGTTTTGATTCCGCCTTGATGAATTCTTTGATGGACTTAAACCTAACTGCAAAGCAATGTTTTCTCTCAAAGGGCTGCTGGGTTGTTGTTGAGCCAAATCACTTATCTGGATAGCTTTCTCTTTAGCAGATGAGCAGCTACTGGAGTTCACAACTATATTTTCATTCTGGCTTCCACCCTCGTGACTGAAGAGATTCTGGCACCTGTATTTGAAATTGTTCCACATCTTTCCCACTTTATCCATGGATTACGTTATCTAAATTAAAGAGAAGAAATAGTAAAATAAAAATTTAGTTTTTTTAAAAAAGGGGGATACACCTGCAGTTAACAATTAAGCCAGACACAAGACAACTGTTAGTTGAACATATTATATTTGAAAAGGTGCCCAAGTGTTTGTACGGTCATGTGGAAGTGACAGGAATTACCACGACAAAAATGCTTGGGAAATTACAAATATTTTCTTTACCCATTCTCATTCTTCTGTAGGCACATATGTAGGTCTACATAGTTGTAGTTTGACAAGAAATATGCAGTCTAAAATTCTTCATTTTAGGAAGAATTTGTAAGCCATACATTAGGTATAGCTGATAAATTTCCAATAAACAGCAGTAAAACAAATATTGAAAAAAAAAGAACTATTCAAGATACTCCAAGCTATGCTGGTGAAATCCAAAAGGTGACTGCAAATGTCCAGCTACACCATCTAAAAGCAAAAGCTCCAGCCACAGGTTAGAAGAATTCTAAGCTATAACTAACAAGATTTAAAAACAAAACAAACAAACAAAACACAAAAAAAATAGAAACTGGAGGGGGACACCAACATTCTTCAGCTAAGGCAATCACCAAAAGACATTATAGGCAGCAAAGTATCAGCAGAATTTTAGACTTGTAAAGTGTTTGATATATTAATAAAAGCCTTACATATGAAACATCTAAAAAAACCCAGCAAAACTGTCTGGCTTTATTACTTATGATACAAAAGAATGAAAAAGCCCAAGGAGCTTTTCTATCCTTAGTAAGAGCACTTAAAGAAAAAAGCTCCCCAGCAGACACACTATGACAGTGAGTCATAAAGATACAGTAAAAAGATAAAAACATTAGCAAAGAGTATTCTGCAACTACTTGAGAAACCAAGTTTGATAATTGGCACAAGACAGCCAAAAACAGGGGACTGCCGCAGGACAGAAACAGACTAATTCTGTACTAAAAAAAAAAATCGGGCAATGCCAAGATAAATTAGATCTAATTAAGTTCTGAGAGAAGTGCTAAACTTAAAGAACTGAAACATGTCATCTTATCTCATTTAGCTCTTAATGGAAACAGCTCTGTTCTTTGGAAACATTATTCTGAAGCCACATTCCTCTGTTGCTGCCATTCTTTCCTGTTCACAGCTAGAAAGAACTCAAGCAGTGACTGAATGCACTGGGTCCCATGAAATAATGTGGATGATAAACAATCAAGCAATGCTCTAGTGATTCAGTCTAGAAGTCCCTTAAGATAGAAGCACAGCTTTATGGCCATGACTTCACAGCAGATTCCACCGAGACTGGGGAAGAGTCACAGGTACAGCTTATATGAGAATCATGAAAGGATATTGACTGAAACACCTAACTCTTAGAGGAGCAGAAAGCAAAAGGGAGCAAAAGCTTTCCTCCCCACCCCCTCCTCAGATACTTCAGCAAGCTAAGGATGTACATCCAGTTTGGGGCACCTCAGTACAAGTCAGATATCGATGTGCTGGAGTGAGTGCAGAGGAGGACAACAAAGCTGGTGAAGAGCCTAGAGAATAAATCTTATGAAGGGAGATTGAAGGAGCTGGGACTGTTTAGCTTGAGGGAAAGAAGGCTAAGGGGAGACCTCATCACTCTCTACAAATACCTTAAAGGGCATTGTAGAGAGGTTAATGCTGGTCTCATCTCACAGGTAATTAGCAACAGAACAAGAGGGAATGGATTCAAGCTGCAACAGGGTAGGTTTAGAGTGGACAATAAGGAAGATTTTTTTCCCAGAAAGAGTAGGCAGACACTGAAATAGGCTGCCCTGAGTCACCATGCTTAAGGGTCCTTTAGATGAAGGCCCAAGTAGTTATTAAGGAGGGAGACACTTGCAAATAAGTGTGATACACAGAAGATACTACACGGTTCTATGCATATGTAAAAGTGTGTAGGCAAATGAGCACAGAACGACACTGATAATTTTTTTTTTTTTCCCTGGAGTTCTCTGGACTAGGCTGGGAAGTTCTAAGACCAGCAGAACTAATAAAGTCAGATCCCGCACATATTTATAGGAACCATACAACTATGCATCATGCCATCACAATCACAGCCCTCTGCGGTGTCTCAGAATATCCACACTGACCAGGAGGCAGCATATGTTCGCTGGCTGACAGCCTGTCAACACAGTATATATAAGGCCGACTTCTACCCACTTTTTCTCAAGTTATACATTTCTTTCTCTTTCTAGAGAGAGATGTTTAAAATTTTTGGGAAGGGAAAAGGAAGAGAGAGTACATACCCTCCATTCCTTTGGGAAACTAGGCAAAAATTGGTGTCTTATTTTAGAATTGGTCATTACCACTCCAACTCTGCACTATTAGTCTAGAACATCTTTAGATTGTTAGATGAGTGGAAGGTTCTCTATATTTAGCCAGAAACCTTAAAGAACAAAGGAAAAACAAACAATTCATCCCCACACCCACAAAACCCCCACCATACTGGCTTGACAGACTGTACTTTTCAGAAGTTAGATTTTAAAAGGTTAACTACTTTGTCATACTACAGAGAATATATATACCCTTCTTACCCAGAAAAGCATACGAGTCACTGTATCTTGTCTTGAGAATATACCTCAACATGAGCTTGCTATATTCCTTCTCTGAGTTGTGGACATGATTACTACAAAGAGAAAAATGGTATTTTTGTTAGTTAGTAGAATATATTTTATATATTTAAAATTAGTTACTGGTACCAAAGGGATATTTTTGTAATGATATTGAAAATGTGTGCATGGTACTCCCTGGTAATTACCTATTTTTTTTTTTAAATACACATTAACATAAATGAAAAGCTTCACAGAACTTTCTTTTCCATCCATTAACAACATTTGTGAAATGGAGTCCAGGGAAGGACCCTCAAATGAAGCTTTTGAGAACCAAGAGGAAAGCCACAGCATCTGGATCACTGAGGTGCCAGGCACAATGGGCAGTCAGACCTGTAAAAATGGTTTCCCTCACATTTTGATCTCAACTCCAAAGCAGTGGTTCCCAAGTTGTGATTGGCAGTGCCGTCAGATCACCTCATACTGCCTCTCCTCCTTGTTTCCAGCTGCTACATCACATCAAAAGGCAGCTAAAAATACACACTTTTCTAATATTACTTTTCCAGGTAAGCAACTGCTGCACTTGCCACAAGGATGTTATATGATTGTGAAGCAAGAGGAATACAAACCACGATTCTAAAAATGGACAAGTAGAATACAAGACAAGTTCTTTATTAAAAGAGTAGGTCAGCACTTCCCTAAAATAATCATTATTGTTTTTCAGAAATCCAAGAGAAGTTGAGGGATTTAGTATAGTCACGCCACAGTCAGGAATGTACTATCAAAAAAACAGTAACAGGACAGAGGAGAGTAAGCTTCTCCACACCAGAACCAAGCCCAGGACAGCACTGAGAGTTAACAGCAAACACTGAAAAACTTATGTAACTATTTTACATGCAGAACAGAAAGAAAAATATTCAAATATGCTGCATATTTACTGGAATAAAAAAAAAAAAAGTGGGGTTGATCAGTCACTAGGTGAATATTAAAAGTTAATACTCCTAGGCAGAAACTCCAGAGTAACATCAGAGAAGTACTAAACACTGAGTTCCCATTCACCCCTGGAAGCACTAAAATTGATGAAACACTTCTAAAATTAGGACATACACTGCTACTATTGAACGATTCCATAAAAGTATCCTTCCTAGAGAGCAAGAGTACAAAAATCTTCAAAGTGAAGACTAAAGCAAAAGTAAAGCTCTTTTGCAATTGAACTCTTACACATTTCTTTCTTCCTCCTTATGTACCTAGCAAGTCAAACACAAGACAGTAAAACCTACCAAAAATTCGTTCAAAGCATGGCCTTAACGCAAATGGAAGGTAAAGATGCTAGAATTTTCAACAAAGCCTTACTTAAAACATTAGGTCATTCAGGCCTCTGAAGACACATCTGCATTTCAAATCAACAGTATTGCTGTTTGACTGGGCACAGGTGGCAAAGGCACTGCATGCTAGCCTTTCAAACTCATTAAAGAATACAAAAGTACATGGAAGTTTATCTTGAAATTTCTTGCTTAATAGTACTTAACGTTACACTTCACTATTATTCCTCTGTTCTGCTCAGAAACATGAACAGCCAATGTACCATGTACCACATCACCAGGCAGCTGACACAGCCTGGTGGACAAGCTGCCCCGTGGCTCCAGGAGGGAACAGTTGCTTTGGGAACTGTCCTTCACTAACAAAAAAGTTTCTTGAATTTGGGTGACTGTCTCAGTCAAACCTCTCAACCTTGTGTTAGAACAAAACTTAAGTCATTAGTAACATATTTAATATTCAATCTAGTAATTTTAAATTAGTTTAAATCAGTATGTAACAGACGTGTGGTTTCACAGATTTCCTGTTGCAGTGCTAAGATTTACAAAACACAAATTACTTCTGCACTGGCCCTAAAGCTACCCCAGTTTTACAGAGGAGCATTGCCCATCATTATATTAACCTAAACAGAAAATAAATTTAATTCAACCAAAATCCAAAAAGTACCTTCATCAATTTGTAGATTTCTAAGAAAAATAAAAGTTATACTAATGTTCCTAAAGCAATCTCTTTACAACTAAAATGGCTTCTATCTGCTTTAAATTGGCATGTTATTTAAAAAAAAATACAGGTAGTAAGCACTCTACATGGATTACAGAATCAGTGAGCAGTAGTCTTAACAGTATATCCCCATGTGCAGTAAATTGAGACATTCAAAGCCATGAAGTTTGCAAGAGTGCAGTCTTCAAGTATTCTCAGTGTACAAATGATGAAACTATAAAGAACTAGGAAAATCATTCAGGTAACATGATTTAAATAAAGACAACATATTCATACCACATATTTATAGGTTATAGTGAAAAAATCAGATGACTCTTTCCATAAGTGTCACAAGATCTAACTGAAGCTTTCCATCTGTGACTTCCTAGGAGGAACATTCAAAGCCAAGGTTGTGCTCTGTCCTAAAGATAATACACTTCTTTCACTCTCACAGCATTACTCATTTTTAAAATTATTCAAAGCATTAACTCCTAAAAATGTACTGTCTTCACAGAACTGATACCCTGCATGATGTAGGACACCTTACAAAACACGTGTAGTATGCTTATTTCAAAACCAAGAATCTGCAAGATTGCTTTGTTTTGGTATTTTCATATGATGATAGCTTCAAAACATTGAAAGATAAAGACAAAACACTGAAGGGAAACAAAACCAGACAATACTCACAAGTCAAAAAAACCCCAATAACCTGAAAGGGGAGGGAAGAGAGAGGAAACACAGGCTCTCTGTCCTTGTGCACCGCTTAGCTCCACGCTAGCACAAGCAAGCGAGCTAACACGCTCTGTGACACTGGTGCGCATCACCTTGGACCACGGAGGTAGAAGTCAAAGGAACAGAGGGGGACTACACTTCTATTTGAATTGTTCCTCACTTGAAAAAGATTCACTTCCCAGTGATGAGAGACACCATTATTAAAGGCAGTGCTGAAGAGGTTAATGTCCTATTTGCACATTGCCAAATGCCTGCTATAGGCCACTGCTCTGAGGGATGCACTAACAAAGCTGTTCACATAAGCACTCTTCAACCTTATTCAGTCAAAATGAATAAGTCTGGCAAACACCTACCTTTTAAAGCAACCCACTTGAGGAAGGAAGGAAGAGCAATACTAAGGATTACAAAGCAGTTTCCTCCCTTCCAATACATATTCCAGAAATAATGAATTTCTACTCTAATACCAGAGCCATTTCCTAAAAAACAAGGGATAGGTTGGCTTAAGTGGAACCATGCATTTTTACACACACACACACAAATGTGCTCACTGCAGACAGCCTGAAGAACTGATTTGGAGGGCAGGAGGAGGTGGCTGTTAATTTTTTTTTTTCTTAACTAGACCATGTAAAGGGGCAAAGTGTCAAGTGTTCATTAAAGCCTTATTAGGGCAAAGTACTACTGGGTTGGGTTTTTTGTGTGGGTTGTTTTTTTGTTTTGTTTTTTTTTTTTTGGGGGGGGGGGGGGGGTGGGGGGGGGTGGTTTTTTTTTTTTTTTGGGGGGTTTTTTTTGCCCTC
>JANIJG010004281.1:0-20561 GCA_024611175.1 Megaceryle torquata | reverse complement strand
AGCAGGGAAAGAGTGGCGAGTGGGGGGGGGGGGGTGGTGGCCGCTGAAGTAAAACAACCCAACATTCTTGAAGATAGCTATAAGTAGGATGCAGGAGAAACTTCAAGTGAGACTTGAAGTCAAAAGACAATTGAACATATTTTGACCTCTACTAGGAATCATGATTTCACTGAATTTAAGCTTTTTTAATTCTGCCTTCCCCCCCCCAGTATTAAAACTCAGGTTAAAAAAAAAAAAAAAGCATTAGCATTGGAGGTTCAGTCCCTAAGGCAGGGGAATTTTTTTTCCCCCCCTTAGGAGCAAGGGGAAAAAAAATATCAGTTTGTTAGCTTAGTTTTATATTATTGATCCAACAATTATTTAACATATATATACACACACACAACTTAATGTATATGAAATATATACATGACATCAATATACTTTTTTGTGCAAGACAGTTTTTAAGTATAAATATTGAAAAGTCAAAACAATTTCTTTAAAGCAAAATGCTTAGCAGAGACTTCATCTATGTCTATGCCAAGTTTCATGGTTTAGGCATTTCACTTTTGGCTTGCTAGTCAAGAATTCCAACAACCTACAGTAGCATGAATATTTCTACAACTTAAGTAACTGGTCATTTAGAAGTGTTAAAAGGCAAAGACAGTACTTTTACATAGCCTCTGTATGAAAGACATTTCAATCAAAAGGCATTAATGCAGAACTATGGTGTTTGGGGAAGAGATTCTAAAAAAAGGAATGCCCATGATTCAAAACATGGTATCAAGAAGTACCATAGAAGCTTCATGCAAAAGAAAAATTAATCTAACTCTTCATGTTGTCAATGATGTAAATTACTAGATGCACAGGATATGCATTAGAGAGACTGAATAATCAACAATAAGAAAGTCAGGTCCATATTCCCTCTTAAGAGCATCTATTGACTTAGTCAGTTCCAACCAGGATGTTAACTAGATTTTTATGGTACTTGCCTTCAGAGAGCTGGATCCCATTGCATAGTAAGATCCAAAGGAAGTGATGCTCTTTTTTCAATATGTGGCTACATCTCTCCTCTGGGCCTTACATAATGTAATCAGTCACATCAAAACTATTTGAATGAAATGCTTATTCCAGTAAAGCAGCACTTGTATATGTTTAACAAAGTGAGCCTCTACAGGATGAGAATTTTAAGAAAAAGTTACGTGTTTAGTTTGCTCCTAAATTCTGAAATCTTAAAGGTCTTTTCAACACAATTCTGTGATGTCATCTGTCTAACCTTAAAGCTGACTCCAGTTTTCACTAAGGATTGCTGCACCAAGACCTAGTCATAGACCAACAACTCACTAGTTAGCTAATGTGCTTTCCTATTAATCAACAGGAAAATGATTTATCTGAAAAAGGTAACTCACTAACCTGTGATATCGCTCTAATACCCACACACAACAGCTCATTCAGTATTGGAAAGTTGCCAAGTATCAATGGGCTCCTGGCAGATACAGGTAAGCATAAGTTAAAGGCTGCAGGAGCTACAAGATGCAGCAAAGGAACAGACTAGGTAAAAAAAAAAAAAAGAATCTTTACAACAGCACTACCAGATGAATGAGAATAAAACTAATGACCCTCTTTTGCCCTTCATCACGTCTATGAAAGCAGAGATTCAACTGTACAAATGGTTTAAAAGACTGCATTTCATTCAGAAAGTTTGCAGCACCGCGTAAAATTGAGCAAACAAATCAATGATTACTGCATAATGAACCTGTCATAGAGCACTGACTAGTGTTTGATTGTATGTAAGACTGCAAATTTATGGTTGCAGTGGCATATAGGTATAAAGGACTAACGCATAGCTAAGTTAAAATCCATCATTATTTGAAGACAAAAAAAAAATTTACCTTCATAAGAGCTCTGCCAAGCAGCCAGACTGGAACACCTTTCAGCAAAATCTGTCTGCTCCCTCCGATACTGAACAAACATGGAAAAGAAACTCCTGCTAAACCAGGTACTAACTTTCTGTGAAGTTCACACTGCTGCAGTGGGCTCTGCTGCTAGTTCAGAGGAAGGACAGCAATAGAACTGAGTGAAGGTTATCTTGCACAGCTTTGGGTGTCTACATAATTGACATGAATTTTGCTACAGGAGAAAAGCATTAAGAAAAGGTACTTTAAAGCATTACAGTATCAACAGGCAAGGCCATCTTTCTTCAACTAGACATCTCAAAAGTAGCAGATAAATTCAGCCTACTTGGTGCACTTTAAATCTTCTTCCCAACAAGAGGGACGTGACTTTTACACACACACACACACCCCCCAGCAAGCTCTGGAAGTGCAGTTGCTTAGGGAGAAGAATCTGAAAGTCTGAACCCCCAAATCAAAACTTAAACCTTCCAAGAAGAGGTTGCTTACTGAGCTACTGAAAATAGTTTTGCAAAGTTGAAGTTGAAGGAAAACTGCCCCCAAAAGTTACATTTTGTGTTTCTTAAAAAAACCACAAACAAACAAAAACCATACAACAAACAAAACCAAACAAACAAAAACCCAACAACCAAGCCAACACCACCACCAAAACAACACCTCCTCATCTTAAAAGTTCAGGAAGTGTGGACTTTGTGGGGAATATTCTCTGCTATCCTTACAGGAGTACAGACAAACTTGGTCCAGTTTGGAACTCCTGAAGAAAAAAAAAAAAAGTCTTCAGGTTCATTGTCTCAGTAGTCTTTCCAGATTTTAGCTGTTAAGGTATCTAAAGTATGGATTGAGCTTTTCTGGATGACTGTCACAGCATTCAGTACTGACCAAATGTGTATAGCCAACTCATACAAAGTGATTAAGTACGTACCCTACAGCCCGCAGTTACACAACACTATGAAGAGTGGCATGCTGGCTATGCCCAGTAGTAATGTATCTGTCTACATACAGCAGAAGCCATTGCTGTAAAAGTACAAATGTTGGCTGGAGTCTGGAGGTACCAGGGATCTGACGGGACAAGAGTAGCAGTGAGTGCATGATTCTGGAACTGACATGTGCCAGGGCTGTCTCAGAGATTTCCCACCTGTCTCTGTGCCATAAGACCCCAATTAATTTGAGACGATTCTGGTTCCTAGGCTCTGCACAGCTTACTGCAGTTCAGAGATTTACTTGAAAGAAAAATCCTTCTGAGCACACAGAGTGCAGACAGTCTCCAGGGATTTCCACAAGGAAGTGTTGCTATGTTCAGATCACAAATTTTCAGAAAGAGAATCAACTCATTTTTGGCAGATTTTCATATAAAACTAAAAATTTCAAGGACATGGTCCAGTTCAGAAATGCACTACCATATTAAAAAAAAAGCAGTAGACAATCATTCCAGTTTTGTTTCTGAAAACATATGAAGAATTTTGGCTGAAAACTTTAAACAAAATTAAACTCAAGGCAAAGAAAAGGCATAAAGTACTTCAGTCCAAAAGATTAGAGTCCAGCAACATTATAAACAACTGAATACAGCTTTTAAACGTTATTTAAAAATTTCCTGACACTTTCTATTATCTATGAAATTAAGACGTGAAGAACACCAGCAGGAACAATGACTCACGTGAACTCCCATTCTCACTTATGCAGCTATTCATCTTGCTACAGAACTTTACAGCTGCACAACAAAATAGCACACTGACAATGATATAGTCAAAACTATTCAAACTGTTCACTAAGAGTTTGCAAACCGATGGGTGAACAACTAGATCTCTCCAAGTGATTTACATAACGGCCAATGTCAGGTTCCATGAAGCGACAGAGCAGGATGATCCAGCAAACACAAATGAAACATAAAACTATCTTCCTCTTTTAAAAAATTCCAACTCTTTCTTTGGAATAACTATTGAGATCAGGTAACATTAACACTTCACACCATCTTGTTTTCTCCAGAAGCATCAAGCCTCAGAGATATGACAGAGTTGGAAGACTTACCAACCTTGATCTTAGGATGGGTGATATACCATTGTTTAAGAGTACAGAGTGAAGGCAGCAAACAAGACAGTGAAGGAATAGGGACATATACAGAAGACAATATTCTCTTAAGTTATTACAGAAAACAGAGGACTTCTAGATCCACAATAAGCAGGAGGTAATCCACAAGAATCTGGTAAGACCTCTCAAAGAGTCTGAAAAGGGAAAAAAAAAAACCACCCAAACCCTCAACAGTAAGAAAACACAATAACCAGAAAAGGTTTTTCTTCACTGTTACGACTCTCTTCCAAGCAATCCTGGATATTCTATTTAATCTCAAATCATGTATAAATAAAACCAGAAACAGCCATGGCCACTAACTCTTAAATTCCAGTTATCATTGCTCAACTTCCACTATGGAAAATTTAAAAGTTCTTTGAACTGTCATAAGTAGAGCATTACATGCTGTCAGCCTAAAACTGGAATACCTTTGAATATAGCTACAGCTGGTACAAAGTGACCCCTT
The DNA here is from genome assembly GCA_024611175.1 of Megaceryle torquata. NCBI lineage: Eukaryota > Metazoa > Chordata > Aves > Coraciiformes > Cerylidae > Megaceryle > Megaceryle torquata. The sequence goes on along the minus strand of JANIJG010004281.1, from coordinate 16,139 downwards.
TGTCTAAATAGCAGTTGTACACTGGGGGTGGGGGGGTGGACAGTGCTTGTTTTATAGAACATACTATTTCAGTTGGAAGGGACCTAAACCGCTCACCTAGTCCAACTGCCTGACCACTTCAGGGCTGGCCAAAAGTTAAAGCATGTTGTTAATGGTATTGTCCAAATGCCTCTTAAACACTGACAGACTTGGGACACCAACCACCTCTCCAAGAATCCTCTTCCACTCTTTGAACACCCCCCCCTCACTGGCCACTGCTTCCTAACAGCCAGCCAGGCTCAACCTCCCCTGGTGTAGCTTTAAGCCATTCCTACATGTCAGATCACTGGATACCAGGGAGAAGAGATCAGCACCTCTCTCTCTCCACTTCTCCTCAGAAAGCTGTAGGGAACAATGAGCTCACCCCTTGGCCTCCTTTTGTCCAAACCAGAAAAGCCCAAAGGCCTTAGCCACACCTCATCGGACATTCCTGCCAACCCTTTCACCCTCCTCTGGATGCATTCAAGGGCTTTTAACAGCAGCAGATTTCCCCCCCATCAAATGTCTGTTCTATCTGAAGAGAGAAAGATGCAAAAGCAGCAGTCATTCTTTTAACAGCACCACCTGTTAGCACTACACTAAAGCCCAGGGATCACACACTGGTATCACCACCAGCTATGCTACTAGTGACATGCTATAAACTTCAGCTCTGCAGACTCCACACATACAGAACTTGTTTTCATCTCCTTCACTTTACGATACACTCCTTTGCTGCTGCTCCTCACCAAGGAGTCTCAAGTCTCTTTTCTGTGCAATTCCCATACAACTGAGGTACATGGATACAGAGTTTACTTTTATCTACTTAATTCCTGCATGCATAGGATAGGTATGCCTGCAAAGACTTTTGAGTAGCAATTTTCTACATTCATTTATTTGAGCCCCAGGCTTAGCATCTGCATAGGGGCATTTAACTACCTATGCGGCCTTGGACATTGAACTAAAATAACTTTCCATTAGTGCTGAACACATGGTTCCATTTGAAAATTAGCAAAAATATTACAAAATACAAAGCAAAAGCTAAACAAACAAGGATCAGAAGCACTGGACTCATATGTGCTTAATGGATTTGCAAATGGTGCAGTATTGGTAGGCCTACCTAGTCAGATTCTCTGAGAGGCAGCTTTTCCTGAATTGGCTTCCATCACTGTCCCAATTCAAAGACCAGAAGTTTTGCCCATGTAGTTGCATCTGTAACACCACCATAACTCCTGCTATATCCAAACCATGATGTTTCTGACAGTATCAGCTAAGACCAAGACTACTTTTCAACACACTCCACTACATTTGTGAAGTGCTTCCCTCTAGATCACTCCTTAGACCATTACTACACTTCTTTTTTAAAAGAAAAGTGCATACTGAGCATTAGGAAAACTTACAGTAATTAATGAAACCACAGAAATATCCTAAAATACCCTTCAGAAGAGAGGCATCAGCTGAATATTATCACACACTATTCAACAACTAAAGTATGTCACTGCTGTTGCCTCTTCAACCTCACCAGGACACTAAAGGAATGAGCTTAAACCACCAAGACAGAAAAGAAATTCTGTTAGGTATGTCATCCACGGTGTTAGCATATTCCTACATCAACACCACTTAACTTACTGTCCTCTCTGAATTCAGAATAACTTGAAGACAGACAGAGTACCATGCTTTAGAGATTACAACCTTACTTCTGTCAAGACGACTGAAAATGCTTTGACATTGACTTGGTTTTAAGAATGAAAATTTAAACACTTCCACAAAATTGCTATCTACTTTACGAGTAAGCTGTACCCCAATAACTTTCTCACTAAAATCAGTTTGATACCTCTTCTTGATCAAAGCTCACAGTACATCTACAAATTACTTCGGTAACAGTTCTGAAAACCTTACTAGCATCTAGTCCTACATCTGCTTTTGGCAGAAAGTTTTTGACTCATTTATATGTTCAATTAATCCACAGTCACATTCTTCATAGAAAGACTGCTGGAAAAACTCAACTTGCTGGAAACAGTAACTGCAATTACTGACCCTCTTCAAGTCAGCCAAAAATAAATTGCAAAGTAGATTTTTTGGCATTAGAGCTGTAACTTCACAGTGCAAAGAAAAGCAAGTCTGCAAGAAACCAAGCCCAACTTTGTGAGAACTCAGAAAATGAGATGCAAATGGTGAGTTTACAAGAAAACATTGAGAATGGACCACGAACAAGACTAGCCTTTTTCTAGATTTGTACTGCACAATAAAAAGGGTCAAAACCCCTACTTTTCACATCCTTGCTGTATCAAACTGTCAATCAAAGCATTAATATTAAAAAAATATTACTAGCATTGAGATGATTTGCTTATGGTACAAAATTTAGTCAAGTATGACATGAATCAAGTTTAAAAAAGGTTATAGAAATTCACAGGCTATGTAGCTTTTTTGCAGTTTCACTTCTACTGCTACAGTCAAAATAAGGGAATTATTTGCATAACTGAATTAAAATATTATTTCATAATATGATATTACTTGAGCCTACAAGCAAGAAGTTACAGGACTAAGACCAAAGTCATTTATATTTTAAAAGTCATTTACAAAAGAGGTATAACCACAAATCTTGAACTATTGTCATCTGTGATGCTCAGGAAGAATATCTTCTAGCCAAATAAACCAACTGTATTGCTGAAAACAGGACTGTAAAGTTCCTCTAAAACTCACTACCAATAAGAATTTCCAAGCATTAGTTAAATATAGATAGCCTCAAAATGACAACTGATGATACATTACTCTGCTATTTTTTCCATTCTTAAAATTCTGATCAAAACTTACTGCAAAAAAGCCAAACAGCACTCACCAAAAAGATACAACAGTGATCAACAGATGAGGGGAAGGGATAAAACAAACAATGCACAAGAACAGAGAGAGTTCAACTTTCAGGCCACTTAAGAGTTAGCCCCTAGAAGCTGGCTTACAGATCTAGTCCTGAAAACAAGTACAAGTTTAATCGACAAAAAGTCCATTTTGCCTAAATACATACATTTCTATAGTGTACAATAGTACAAAATGTTTTTCCAAAACCACATGTCATATTGAAATTAAATTCAAACCTTAATCTAAAATACAAGCTGCCTACTACTACTACTTCAGGCACAATTACTCTAACCTCTTTCCTGTTCTCAACTCTTAAAACGAGCATCATAGGAGAAAACTTGTTCAATGCAGTGGTCACCACTCATCTACATAAACAACTCTGACCTATAGAGGAGTGCAATTACTTGACAGTTTTCAATTTTAGTGAAGTTCCTTCTGACAAAACCACTGAAAATCCTTTAACAGATGCTTTACTCCCAAAGGAGTTTGAGAGAACAAAACCATGTCACATGCATATAAGGACTAATAGTTCTACCAACAAAAAATGCTAAATCCTCTAGCAGATGCTTCAGACTCCAAGGAATTTGAGAACAAAACCGTATCATCTGCACATAAGAACTGACACTGGTCAACCCAGTCTCTTGAGGCAAAGCAGTTCTCTCACTTCTTACAGCACAACTCTTTCAGCAATATAAAAATTACAATTTGACTGATTCCCAGATTTTTCTCTTTTTAGTTCCAGTAACGGGAAAATAGTAGTTTAGCAGGCCAAATTGAAAGAGTCCTTTTATTTATTCAAAGAAATTTAGCTAGAATACAATTCAATGGGCAATAAAAATACCTCTATAATCTAGACTACCATGTGGATTTACTGAACTTGCAAACATTTTAATTGAGACATGAAAGCACCCTAGAATACGATAAAAGAAGTTATTCTGGAACTGTCATACTGAAGGATTAATTGCTGTTATCTTTCTAAAAAGAAGGATGAAAGAAAAAAATTTGTTCTAAGTAAGTGAATAGAAATTGGAAAATCAGCATTTCTACAATTTTACTAGTGCACAAAACATTAAGCTTCCAGAATAAGTGTAGATTTTCTCCAAAGCCCACTTCAAACATTCTCTTCTAAAGATAGCCAAGTCGTCAAAAGAAACTAACAATCACAATGCCATAATCCAAGATGGGACAGAATTCTTTTAATTGCCAAAACAGCCTATAAACTAATAATGTCAGCAAATACCAACAGGCAAACAATGCACTCTTAAAATACAGTAATGGGAATAACATAAGAACAGCCCAGCCCATCAAAGAGTACACCTAGTAAAAAACCTGTCTGGTCAATACATGCTGTCCATCAAAGAATATAAGAACAAGTGAGCTACTTAACACATCCCTGATAGCCTCTTACAGAGTTAGTACTTTGCAGTTCAGGGCCTTAAACCCAGAAGTAGTACCTCTGCATTGTCCAAGATCATATTAACAGAAATGTTAATCTCATAATCTTAATCTAAATTATTACATATAGTTTGTTTTATACCTTTAGGAACCAGAGGTCCTGCTGACCAATTAAAAAAAAGGCATCCCAATCTTAAGGACAATAATTATGAGAAATTTCTTTAGCAGATAAAAAAATATGTGGTTTAAGATAAAGGTGGTTTGATAGTAAAACTTTAAATCTAGTTTATAACCAGATCTACCCAGCATTGTAACAATCTGCATTAAGGCCTTGACTTGCTATTAAAAAATAAATACAAGTGAAGCAAAATCACAGCCAATCAATGCTCATTGCCAAAGTTTTAAAGAATGTCAAATGTCCAAATAAGTTAAGGCACTAGCAAGAACTTGCAGAAATACCCAGTGATATCTTGGCAGCAGAAACTTTGCTCAGTGCATTCTTACATTAAGAGTGTAGCCAGATGAGAGACTTGAGAGGACAAGTCCCTGGCAGTATGAAGGGACAACACAACACTATAATCCCTCTGTATCCCATCACACACTCCAGACCACCCTCTTAGGCTAATGCCAGCACTCAGAGTTGGTCTCCTTACACAAGCTGTTATCAAGTAACCCAGAAAAGAGAACATCCTGAATTGAACAAACTGGTTTAATAATAACTGAGAAACCATCAAGAATCCAGGGACTCCCAAGTGCGTAATAACACAGGTAGAATTTAGGACAGGTCAGCCAGAAACTCTACTATCTACGATCACAGTTAGAGGAATTTCAGTGTTAACAAAACCAGGTATCCATCCATCCCTGTGAGGAATGCACTCCTTAAGACCCTTGCTAAGCAGCCGCAATTTTAAGGAGGACTCAAGCAGTAAGATAATATGGAGAGATGGTTCTTGGCTGAGCCTACAGGAGTGACACACCCACCCAGTATTACCTTAGCTCAGAACTGGGGAGTTGGAAACAATCACAGGCTGCTAGCTTTTGGTTGAAAGGAATGTTCTTTTAGAAAATAAAATTTTTTAGCCAGACCTTTCAATCTGAAGTATTAATAATTTTACCACTGTAACTGTCTGACAGATTAAAAATACATAGTTATTTTCCTCTTTCAAGCCATAAGACCAATGAATGAGAAACAAGATCTACCACATTGCAAGAGACAAATTAATGGAAACTTCAACTTATTGAGCAATTTTTAAATTAAAAAAAAGAGTGTTTTGATAAAATCACTGGTTTAACTACTTATCCACCATATCTGCAGGAATAAACTGCAAACCAATTTTAAAATGCTATTTGTATATTTAATTGAATTCCACTTTCTATCCAAGTGAGGTTTAACATGTAAAAAAACCAACACACAAGTATGTAACTCACCATTCCCAAACAGAAATGTGAAAACTAAAGATCTAAGAAAACAAAGCACCAACTAAGTAGTATTAAGTGTTTAACGAAGTCTATCACACAAAGATTCCAGTCAACTGAAGATTAAAGATAATTTGCAGTCTAAAATTAATTCACTTTATCCATATGCTACTTCAAAAGAATAAGAGACCTCTTATTGGACTAGTGGAATGATTAAAATACTTCCTTCTTCACAGAGGCCAAATGTAAAAGCTCTCCAATAACAAAGTTTATTAATGGGTACTTCCCTAAGCAAGTCAGTCAGTAAATCAGGCTCTGCTGCACACATCTTACTGCAAAAGCAAAAACCTAAGGTACAGAGGCAGAGTATATAAACAGATATAAAAGCAGATATATCTAAGCAGACAGAATTCAGGGTATTAGAAGTTAGATGGAAGTCTGGTGGTTCAGGTCTTTTCAAGAAACAGAGTACTTGCAGGTTTACCCTATTAAACATTCATCTTTAACTAGTCAAGTTCCATGAAGAAAATAAGTCAAACTGGCAAAAGCAATCACTACAACCCAAGCTTTTAAGGGCCAAATATTCTCAACCAGTTTTTAATCAGTCTTGATCAAGCCAAATTCATTGAACTGCAGTCCTTGAGTCTCTACTAGCCTAACAGAAACATGGAAAATGTGCTAAGTGACAGACCTTTTTATCCCAGAATTACAATTCTTAATCCTATGATTAACATTTGGGTCTTGAGCAATGAGGCCAAAACGATCTCACCTGGGAGCCAGGCTGACTATCAGAACTCATTCTGATGAGGTGGAACAAAAACCTTATCAATTAGGTATTGCAGAAAAGCTACTTTCAATTGCTTCCAGTAGACTTAATTTTTTAAGCAATCTTTCAAATTCCACCACTGTAAATATACTCCAATCAGAAATCATTGAAGCACTTCCAAACACTGTAAAAGCTTCTGCCTGTAAGAAACTGGTGCTCACCATAGTACTGCAGTACAACAATATTCTAAGAACACTCCAGGTATCTTCAACAACAAGAATATTTGTTATAAAACATACGAGTTTGCAGAGACCTTATCCACTGCACTGAAATTTTTCTAACTGCTGCAGCAAAAAGAAAAGCAAATTCCTGACTTCTTTGATGATTCAGCTACTGTAGAGACCCAAACTCTCACCAGAAAGGACTACTAGTTTAAATACTTTGGCTGATAACTTGATTATTTCAGTATATAATTGAGTAGTATCCAGCTAGCCAGGAACACACCATATATGGCTACATAAAGAAAATACTTCAGAGTTCTCAAGAAGTATATTACTTATCTGGGCAGCCTCCATCTCCCCCTCCTTCTTATCCCAATCTTTCAAAGATAGGCTTTAAATGTTTTGCAGCTGTCCAACCTTAAGGCTGAAGAATTCAACAACCATGGCTGTGTAAAAGCACAGGGTGAAAAGCAACTACCAAGTTATCCAGGAATTCAGGACCAGTTACAGATCCAGAACAGGTTCCCGACTCCAACGTTCTTTAACAAAATCTGGATAAGGTCCCAAGAGCAGGTAAACCTGTAAAAATATTCTTTCTTCCTTCCACATAATTCTTCAAAGGACTTTCTACCATATAAACTAGCGCAGAGTATGCATAACTACGTTGAGTTTTAGCCAACCTCTGAGCCAAAAATATCAACCACCACCACTGCACACATTTTCTTACTGAGATTTTTCAGAAGGTCTGCATAATCTTATAACCGTGAAGCTAGTGAGCCATTTCATATTTCCTGAAACTAAACTGCACATTAGATGATTCACCAATTAGTGTATTCATGAAGCTTTAAAAAGCAATCAAAAGTTCATTTTTGTTGAAAAATTTAACAGAGATGTCCAGCTGTATGCACTGAGAGAGCATGTGGGCTTTTCTCCTTTATTTAACTTAACTAACAGCTACGTTAGCTGGTGAAAAATATTCAGCGTGTCAGAGTTAATTTATAGAGCTGACAAAGTATAAGGGCTCCAGAAGGTATAGCATACATTTGCTAAACTTTAAATACAATATTTTTAACTAGATATAGCTCTAAGATTAAAATAATCTGTCCAACAATCAAACCACACAACTGCATATCATTTCAGGGCACTTATTTAATGGAGCAACTCCATGTTTGTTTCAAACTAATGTATAGGTTAGCGGGATCAGAAAAGTTGATAATCTTTCTGACCCCAAACCTCATAAATCAAAATGCCTTTTTTTTTTTTTAACTAGGTAGACAACTTTAGAAGACAGCTGGCATCTCAATATAGTATAGGCCATAATCTGATGGTGGGGAGGCACTGCCTGTTGCTCAACACAAGCAAACCCTGTGGCCTTAATGAAGCCTGTAGGCATAAATACCAGAGTGTAATACTAAGTGCTAATTTCCCCTTAAGGTTGAAGAAACTACCAAGCATAGCTCTTGGAGAAACAAGAGGAAAGGAAATTAGCCTAAAATAGACACTCAAGAATTACTTAACTAGCCAGCCTATTCCAATATTTTGAAACAGTAAGCAGTATTTTAGGAGTTTATGGTGAAACCTTTACATCAGAAGTTCTTTCTTTCATCCTACAAAATTAGGAATATACATTTTAGTGAAAACAAAGGTATCTTGCTTAGATTTTATGTTTATTTTTTGCTATTTGTAGCAGTAAATGAAACACCACAACCAACTAAGTCTCAAGAACTATTTGTTGTATGAAAGTTACACAGAGTCATCTGAATCCCATCCTGTATCTACCAAAAATTGAGCTATTATTATTAACAGCAAAGATCTCTGTTCTTCAATTAGATTAACTGAAACCACAAAAATGCATGTTATACCATTTGGGGATATTAGTCCATCAGAGAAACACATGAATTTCCACATCAAATTCAACAAACAGTCATCGATCTCTAGAACCTTGCTGCAGAGTGACAGGTTTCACATGTTTCAAAGAAGATTAAAAAAAAACCCGCTTTCTAATAGAACACAGTTTATTTCTAATCCCCTCCACCTGCTCTCTCTTTCTTAGATATACCTGCCACTAGGACCAGTAACTTCTAGATACTCCTCCAAGGATGAATCCAGCCATTTTTCCAATGATCTCATACATACCAAGTCATGTCAAGCTATTTATTGCATGCCACCCTGCTGTCCGAATTCAATAGGATTGTGAATAGTACAGTTGCATTGCTCATGCAATTCTGAAACCACAGTAGATGAAAGACATTTATATCAACTGGAAAATCCAAACAGATTTTAACAGCTCAGTCCATCAGGTCTCAAAACTGGTTTTGTTTTCTCTTTTTTTGTAGTTTTCTTTGGACTGAAAAATGCACCCTAAATGTATAGCGAATTCACTCTGCCAAGTTACTAATGCACAAAACCCACAAAAAGACAGAATTTAATCTGTTCTGACAGAGATCCTATTGCTAAGGGTATTGCTTTCATACCAGGTCCACTTGAATATCTTGGTTTACAGCTTGAAAAATGAATGAATTAGGAGGTTGTTAGCTTGGAAACTTGCCTTCCTTCCATATCTCACTGCAACAACCTCAGCAACTGCGGATATTCATGGTAACAGGGGTTATGTTCAGGCTGAGGGCTACACAACATCTTGGCTCAAACCTGCACAACCCAAGATCTCGAGGGGTGTGAAGCACATCTCAAAATTTCTATAGGTATAGCACAATGTAACTGCAAAATTGCTCTAATGTTGATCTCTGTGCACAGTGGCCCGTGAGACATTTAAACCCAGAAGAAAAGTTATGAGATCTGAGCGAGGTAAATGGCATTTGGGAGCTATGATGTACTCCATGGTCACTACTTAGTGACACAACGCTAATTTCCCTTCCTGCAACAAAGTTATGAAAGGACATTGCATCCTCCTCAATAATTCACAGGACTCAAAACTTCTGGTGCCTATAAATTATAATCTCTGTGTTGCACAAATACACTTTGTGGGGTGGAACAGGACTACAAACTCTCTTTTGTAAGAGTACTGTACCTAAGGGTAACAGCCCTAAACTAAAGTGAAACAGGTTTACATGAAAGGAAATTAGGAATTATACCCTCATTGTATAAACCCACAATAAAATAAAAGCATTTCTAGAAAGGCACATTAAGATACTCTTTCTGTAAAGAAGTTCACGCTAAAGGGTTCAGCAACTGAAAAATCTCCTTCCAGTACTGAGTCTTAACTCATATGATATTAAAATTATTAAAGTGAAACTACTCTGAAGTTATATTTTAAGTGATGGTACTTGCAACCACAGAGGGGTCGTTTTTGCCATTCACCCAGAAGGGACCAAAAAAACCCAAAGCAAAATGCAATTCCAATCGCTAAGGGAATTTTAGCTTTAAAAAATAATTACCCAGAAGATGTTAAGATAAAGTAAAAACTCAAGAAAACAAAACACTCAAATGTAATTTAAGTATTTAGCCATGAAAATGCAGTTTAGTCTTCTTCATGCTTTAAATTTTAAAGTCAAGAAAAACACCTCTCCAGATCTTCACTCATGTTGATAGCTAATGAAAATATTTAGTTCCCCTGTCTTCTGAAGGAGGCAGGTCCATCAAAAATTATATCCAGTCAACTTCCATGCAACTTTATGGAACATATTTCTTTTAAAATAAGAGATTATATAAATGCAAGATTTAGCAGCACTTTCCATTCATATCATCTCCATACCAATAGTTCACTTGGGCCACATCTAATTCCAAAATATGTTCTTACTGTAGGAATAAAACTCCACCAACAAAAGCACTCCTTTTAACTGTTGCAACTTATGTGGGGAAAACCTACAACTTTACCAAACTCACAAACCACACTGGAATTAGCCTCAGTAGAAAAGCACTTCATTTTTACTAAGAGGGTCTGCATGGCATGATCAAGGATCACACCTCACGTAACGGTATATGGTACCTACATGATGACTAGCCTAAAATATATAGCTTGGAATCATAGAAACAGTGCAGAAAGGAGACAAAAGGCAGAGGGAAAAAATAGGAAAAGACAACCAAAAAAAACAAACAAAAAGAGAAGCATTCTGTAAGTAGTCAGGGAATGGAAGCATAACTATTGTACATGCTGCGTTCATAAAAATACATTATCAGGTGATACACAAACCTGATGAAACAGACATATCAGAGACAGAAATGTATTCCACGAGATTAAGCTATTGTGATTCAGTACGAGTACTGAAGTACAAAAGTTAACAACAGCAGAAATAACACGGTTTACTGCTTCTCCCATTCCAAGAAACCATTCATAACTTTAAGTTAGATGCATTAAGAGGCGACTTCCAAACTTTTATGGCTGCTCGTGAGTTGGGAAGCAGCCTGCTGTTTACCGTAACATCTTCCACAGGAGGGGTTGCGCGCCCTGCAGGCTCTTTAACGGCAATCTTGGAAGGGTGATTTCCATGCGGACAAACACGGAAGCCAACTCGGCTGTAGGAGACCGCCGACCAAAGCCCCCCCACTCCAGCTTCAGAATTAGCCTGGAAGCCCAGGCGGAGCAGGAGCGCGGCGCGGCCGTCCCGCCAGCTGCCCGACACGGGGGCCGACCGACCGCCTCAGGGTGCCGGTACTGCGTTCGGGCAGGGGCCGGTTTAAACCCCAGCCCCGCGAGTTTCGCTGCAAACGCCGGCCCCTGCTTCCCCTGCCTGTCTCTGAGCGACCGAGCCGAGCTGCGCCCCTCTACCGTGTCCCCTCCCCTTGGCCCAGGGCGGCCTTCTCACTCGCAGGCACTCCGCCTCGCCCCGGCCCAACCGAGCCCGGCGGCAGAGGTCCACCGGAGAGCCCTCCCCCTCCCGCTCCCCTGGCGCCGTCCCTCCCCCGGCTCTCTCAGGCGGTGGCTGCTCGCAGCCGGGAGACGGCGGCAGCTCCCCGCCTCCCTCGCGGAGCCGTGGCCTCGGCGGGCAACGGCGGGGGGCAGGGGCCGCGGCGGGGAGCGACCGCCTCTCGCCGCCGGGGGGCGAGCGGCGCGGGTCCCGTCCGCCGAGCCCAAGCCCCGACTGAGAGGCACCTACCGCTGCGCCGCGGCGGGGACAGCGACACCTCAGCGCCGTCCCAGCGGCCCCAAGGGCCGCAGCATCCTCCGCCGCCTGCCGCTCGGCGCGGACGGAGCGTTCTGGAGGAGCCCCCTCTCAGCCCCCCTCCGCCGAATGGAAAATAGTTCCCCGGGCCGTGGAGCGGCGAGAGCGGGAGCGACACCTCGCTAGCCAATGAGAGCAGACCTAGCCCTCCGCAGTGCCAATGGAAGCGGCAGGCTGGCTGAGGCGGGGCTTCTCCCAGCCTACCGGGCCGCAGCGTTCGGACTGACCCGCTAGGATGTCTCCGGCTAGCCTCCGTTGGCGACCATCTTGAAGTCGGGCACGATGCCCAAGCTGGGAAGGGGCTCTCCGGCGGCCATTTTGGGTTCGGGCGCGGGGCGGGGCTGGGTCACGTTTCGGGGGCCGACGGGAGGAAGCGGCGCGGAAGGGGGCGGAGAGGGGCGGGGCTGGGCTGGGCTGGGCGGGGGCTCAGCTCAGCCTCGCCCCGAAGGGTCGGGCCGGGCGTCACTCGGCGTCAGAGTAGGAGGGGCGATGGCTGACAGGGGTCGGCAGCTATCGCCGTTCCTGTGCTCACGCAGGAGTCAATCGATTAAGATGTGCTTGGCCACTCTGGTCTTGCGGGAAAGTTCCCGGTCCCGCACCCGCCGCAGGGACATGGACCTGCTCAAGCAGGTCTAGAGGAGGGCCATGAAAAGGGTCAGCGGGCTGGAGCATCTCCCTTGTGAGAACAGGCTGAGAGAGTTGGGGTTGTTTGGCCTGGGGAAGAGAAGGCTCCAGGGAGACCTTATAGCAGCTTTCCAGTACTTAGGGGGGCCTGCACAAAACATGGGGAGGGGCTCTTTATCAGTGATAGGACAAGGGGTAACGGTTTCAAACAGAGAGAGGGTGGATTTAGGTTAGATATTAGGAAGAAATTCTTTACTGTGAGGGTGGTGAGACACTGGCACAGGTTGCCTAGGGAAGTGGATGCACCATCTCTGCAACATTCAAGGCCAGGTTGGATGGGTCCTTGTGCAACCTGGTCTCGTGGGAGGTGTCCCTGCCCATGGCAGGAGGGTTGAAACCAGACGATCTTTAAGGTCCTTCTAACCCAAACTATTTTATGATTCCATAAATCCCACCAAATGCAGGCCCAGGATGGAGCTTGTCTGGCTCCCTGGTGGGCTGAGGGGAGTCTGGCTGCCTGGTCCTTGCAGTGCTGCAGGTCCCAGCTCTGCTCTTCTCCACTAGAGCACTAGCTTTTAAGAAGTGTTCAGAGCAGCTCCCAGATGTGATGAGGGCATATTTTTATTTGTTAAAGAGATGGCTACCTGCATGACATACCTGCTGTGGCAGCTGCTAATTTAGGTGATGCCTCCAGCTGCCCTGGCATTGTATTTGAAGAAGTCAAATAGTTACTTGTAAGAAGAAGTTAGATTACTAAATGCTTACAGACTGGGACTCTTGAAGACGTGGGCATTGTTGGAAGGCAGTAATGCTCCATTTAATACAGTTTCTCTCCCTGTAACAGGGAGCAAAGTCATTGCTTGCCTGAAGTACAGATGAAGTATATTTGATCACATCAGATGAAGGAATTACTTGTTGCTGCACTGATCCAGAAAGACAACTTGGTATTTTCTAAGTAACAGAGTGCATCTCATCTTTCTGCATCTAGCAGACAAAGCAGGATGTTACAGCATGAAGGGTGGACTAATGAGATGGGGAGAAAATGGTTAAAGCATCAGGCTGAGAGGGTAGGGGTCAATAAGTTGTACTCTACTGGAAACCAGTAGCAAGCAGAGTACCACAGAGGCCAGTTCTGTTTGATATCTAAGTGACTTTAGAGGAGGAAACAGAGTGCACACTCATCAAGTTTGCAGCTGATGCCAAAGTGGGACAATGGAAATGCTGGAGGACAGAGCTATCATTCAGAGGGATCTAGACTGGCTGGGGGAATGGCCTGACAGGAAGTCTAGGAAATCCAACAAGTCCAGCACCTGGGAACAGTACAGGCTGGGGAGCAGCTTTGCAAGAAAGGATGTGGTGTTGTAGGGTCTTGGTGAACAGCAAGTTGGCCATGAGCCAGCAGTGTGTCCTGGCAGCAAAAAAGGCCAAGAGTATCCTGGGTTGTACCACCACAGGATTAGCCAGTAGGCTGGGAAAAGTGCTTATTTGTTTCTACTTAGCCACATGTAGAATCACATGTCCAGTTTTGGGTCCCCAAATGCAAGGAAAACTTCATCAAACTGCAGGGGGTTCAGTGGAGGCCACCAAGTTATCCAGGGGAAGCTGCAGCTCTTGCCCTGTGAGGAGGGTCTGAAGTAACAGGCCTCATTCCGCTCGGAGAAGAGGCAGTTTCAGAGTACTTCTGCACACAGAACACAGCCTAGCATATACATTACCAGCAAAAACACCCAAAGACAAAACAATACACTGTATAAGCAATTCTGCACCTCGGAAAAGGATGAAAAATATAATGAAACATACATAATTTATGTTAGTTGCATCCAAAATGATACTCATGAGGCCAACATGTGAATTTACATTTCTAGAACAGGGTAGCACTCATGAAGGATTCATGTGTACCCAGCACAGATGCAGCTAAATTGCCACTTGGCTGTCCTACACAAACAGTGCAAGAAATAGTGAGCTAACGAGTAGTAACAACAGGCAAAATACAGAGCCAGCTCAGCCAGGATCTACTCGGTCTAACAGTTCAGCAAGGGGAAATCCACAGTCCTTCACCTGAAGACCAACAGCTCCAAGTGCCTGTACGTGCTGGGGCCTGACTTGCTAGAAAGCAGCTTTGCAGAGAAGGACCTGAGTGTCCTCATGGACACCAAGTTGAACGTGACCCAGCGATGCGCTCGTGCCAGAGAAGGATAACTGTATCCTGGGCTGCATTAAGAGCAGTGTTGCCAGCAGGTCGAGGGAGGTGATCCTGCCCCTCTACTCTGCACTGGTGAGGCCACACCTGGATTACAGTGTCCAGTTCTGGGCTCCCCAGTACAAGAGAGATGTAGACTTACTGGAGAGAGTCCAACAGAAGGCTGCTAAGATGATTAGGGGATTGGAGCATCTCTCCTATGAAGAGAGACTGAGAGAGCTGGAACTGCTTAGCCTGCAGAAGTCACAGAGTATCTCCTCAATGTATATAAATGTCTGAAGGGAGGACGTAAAGAGGACAGAGACAAGCTCTTTACAGCAGTGCCCAGTGACAGGACAAGAGGCAATGGGAACAAACTGAAACACAGGACATTCTGCCTAGACATCAGGAAACACTTGTTCACAGAGAGGGTGACCAAGCACTGGAACAAGATGCCCAGGTAGATTGTGAAGTCTCCATTCTTGGACATACTCAACGAGGAAGTCTTAAAGGCACACGAGCAGCTGTCCCAGTGTACCAAAAACACGAGCTGGCAGGGAACAAGACTGGCCTGGCTGAACAGAGAGCTTAGGCTGGAACTCAGGAACAAAAGAAGAGTTTATGGCCTTTGGAAGAGGGGGCAGGTCTCTCATGAGGACCTCAAAGATGTAGCGAAGCTATGCAGGGAGAAAATTAGGGGAGCCAAAGCCCAACTAGAAGTCAACCTGGCTACTGCTGTTAAGGACAATAAAAAATGTTTCTATAAATACATGAACAGCAAAAGGAGGAGTAGGGAGAATCTCCATCCCTGACTGGATGCAGAGGGAAACACAGTGACAAGGGATGAGGAAAAGGCTGAGGTGCTTAATGCCTTCCTTGCCTTAGTCTTTAGCAGTAGAACTAGTTGTTCCCTAGACACCCAGCCCCCTGAGCTGGAAGACAGGGAGGAGGGACAGAATGAAACCTTCACAATCCAAGAAGAAATAGTCAGTGATCTACTACATCCCTTCAACATAAACAAGCCTATGTGGCTGGATGTGTTACACCAAAGAGTAATGAAGGAATTGGCAGATGTACTTACCAACCCTCTCTCCATTTACCAGCAGTCCTGGCTAACTGAGGAGGTCTCAGTGGGCTGGAGCACAGCAAATATGACTCTCATCTATAAGAAAGGCCAAAAGCAGGATCCAGGGAACTCCAGATGTGTCAGTCTGACCTTGGTGCCAGGGAAGGTCATGCAGCATAAAATCTCGAATGCCATTATGCACCATACACAGGACAACCAGGTGATTAGGCCCAGTCAGTATGGGTTTATAGAATCATAAAATGATAGAATCATAGAATGGTTTGGGCCAGAGGGGACCTCTAAAGGTCATGTAGTCCAACACCCCTGAAGTGAACAGGGTAACCTCAACTAGATCAGGTTACTCAGAGGCTCATCAAGCCCCACCTTGAATATCTCCAGGGATAGGGCCTCAACCACCTTCCTGAGCAACCTGTTCCAGTGTTCTACCACCCTCATGGCAAAGAACTTGTTTCTAACATCC